>JAMZAV010001077.1:0-205925 GCA_024449915.1 Sweltsa coloradensis
TTCAGTGACTCTGCGTTCTTCAATTACTACGCGTGATTTGCGAAAATGAGCTTTAAGTAATTCTAAAGACGCCATAAACCTTCTCGAATGTTCTTTATGACATCATCAGTAAGAACTCCTGGAAACTTCCACGCCAGACGCCACAGAATCCATCTAGCCATACACGAGCACAGATGTGCTGAGACGAACGGGAGGGGACGCCATCCGAGAAGACCCAAGACGCCGACAATTACTTAATTAACACATACAATTACCTTCTAAGGAACCTTTCACGATTGAGGCAAGACTTGGGACTCGCGGGCGTGATTCTCACCTGGATTTTGGGGACACGATTTTGGACTCCTACACCTGGGATTCGGTCTAGGGGGCCTAGGCCTATAACTCCACTTCAGACAAACTACAGCTCTACAAAGCACGTAAGCCTAAGGGCGGATATTGGTACGTAATAACGTTTTAACTGAACTATTAATATAATAACGAAAGCCTAAGGGCTATTGGACATTATCAACTGAACTTTTGAAAGAGGAACGGAGGCTTTCATGCCATTTTTATAGGCCCAAAGGACCTGGTAAAAACATTTAGAACTGAACTTTAAGCGAGGCTTTCATGCCATTATTATAGGCCCAAAGGACCTGATATTAACCTGTATTTCATTGTATAACTTGTTCACTGTATTTCACTGTATAATTTGTAACCTATATTCCATTGCATAATTTGTAGGCCTAATTTCACATATCACTAAAAGTGACATTTGATTTCCTTGTAGGCTAAGCCTACCTATAACTTGTACAATTGTCTGATTTTTGAGACACAATTAAATTGTCAACTTAATATTTCATCTCTCATTTATAGGCTATTATTCCTGTTTGATCACTCATCTCCCTTGTATTATTATAAACTTTCTGACAGCTGGTTAGGTCTATTGAGCCAGACCTAACAAGCCGTGTTCTACCGACTGCAGCCGAGGCAACCTGTAAGTCTTTTTGTATTTTTAATTGTAGTTTTGTATTTATTGTTTGGTGAATTGGGTGAGGTTCATTACAAGATATTAATATAGGCCTATTTAATTCCTGGACTGTATTTAATATTAGCTGAACAATTAAATCTAGAACAAGGATCACCAGTGCAGGTTTTACAACTCACGGTAACAGAAGTTCCAGTTTGAAAGATGCTGGTTGCGCTGAATGACTCCAACAAGTCCGAGGTCCATCTCTCTCAGTCTGCTGATAACTCGGTTGGACTTTTTGGAGGACGGTGCATCGTCCACAGGCGCCATCTTGAACGTCAGCTGGAGACAGAACAACAGGGTGTGTTATACATTTACTCCTCCGGTTATAACACAAAGTAATATAGAATTTAACTCTTCTCAATACAAAGTAAGATCTAGTAATAGGGTAGGCTTCTAGGCCTGACATAGGTTTACCGTACATCTGGGACCAACTTCACGCAGAGGTGTGTGAAAACAATATTGCTCCCAATGCTTTTAAAGGGGCTATTAGTATTACCCCCAAAAATTATTTTTTTCCACAAAATCTAAGCATAATAGGCCTACTAGGCCTACACTAGAATGACAATTCAAACTAGGAAAACGCTTAAGTCCCGCCGCGTTGATGGATGAGCTTTTTAAAGATTTAAGTTTGCTTCGGATATCTTTACTTTTGCAAGTGCTTTGTTTTGCTGCCTACGCATTGTAGGTGAATGTTGTCAAGTTTCTTTTGTTTCTTGTCAATTGGTATTATTAACCGTAAAAAACTTATATTAAAAGCTTTATTTCTATGGATTCTGGCTAACTTTTTCAACTTTTTCTTTCAAAAGGTACTACATCACCATAACCTTAATTACCATGTATAATATGAACGTTGAAACCCCACCCGTTTGGTCAGAATTGGCCCAAATGGCACGAAAATATCGTACAAAAAAACAAAAATCTTATATTAAAAGCTTTATTTCTATAGATTCTGGCTAACTTTTTCAACTTTTTCTTTCAAAATGTACTAAATCACCATAACCTTAATGTCCATTTTTAATATGAACGTTTTAGCTTCACCCGTTTGGTCAGAATTGGCCCAAATGGCACGAAAATATCGCCAAAAAAATCGAAAAAAATCGTAAAAGTACGATATTCATGAGAAATATTTCTTCGATTGTACCCAAAAACGTGGCAAGTCTAAGTTCAGAGATTTCGAAGGTCCTGTCAAATTTTCATCCAGATCGCATATGCCGTTTGCCCGGTAGAGAGCGAACAAAACAGACAGAAAAACAGAAAAACAAACAAAAAACAACAAAAAAAAAAAAAAAAAAAAAAAAAAAAAAAAACACCCGAGCTAAATTTTTTGGGGGGTCGGTGAAATTGAAGTCTTCGCTTCGCTCATCCAAAAATTATCTAAACATCTAAACAGACTAAAAAAAAGTTTAAACATTTCAGAGAATTTTGATCTGGAATAATGTTGATTTAAAAACATGAACTTTGTGCGTCCCGTCCGCATCCCATGCAAATCATTTTTTTTAGCCCATCAATGTTTTTTTCTCCTAATTATCATCCTAATTTTCAGCTTTAGGGGTGTCTGAACATTAGAAAAAGTATATTGACACTTATGTTTAGGATATTTGTCACACTTTAATGAATATTATAAGTTTCTAAATGTCCCGTCCGCAACCTGCCAGTTAGTGGAGAATGACCCTATAATGTAATTTCCATCTACACTACTTATCGGATCAAAATAAAATTAACATATTCGTGACCGGACGGACATTCTAAATGATTTGGCCATCTCAGATTTTGTCGCCGTTTAGTTTTTAAAAAAAACTTTCGATTTACTTTAATGTAACTTTTTAACTTTTTGAACAATTTTGCCACAAAACTAATGGCATTCAATCGGGAACAAAGCTTGCGGATGGTCAAAATTTCAACTCGATCCGAGCCTCCGTTCGAACGTTATGGCGAGACATACAAACAAAGAAAAAAACAGTGACTATTTTTTCCGGCAGAGTCAAATGGAAACGCTCGCTTAATTACGAACAGAAACTGATCTAACAGGCAACATAGATTTGTTATTCATTCTGTATACACAAGTGTGGTCATAAGGCGGCTTTAAATAATAAATATACGGAGGACTCCATGAGAAACTAAAATAAAATGCCGCTTGGGATAATGATACATTGTTAATCGGTTTTCGGATAGATGTAGTACATGCATAACGCGCGAGAGTTATTCGGGAGGTCCGCGGTCGATCCTCACCCCTGGCAATCCTGACATTTACATGATGACGGAAACTGCTGTTAGACCATAGCGTTTGGAATTACTTTAATCATGTAATTTCACTTATTGTGGAAGAATAATTGAATTTTTTAAATGCTATAACCAAATCGCTTTTATTTTTTTAAAGTGCAAGTAATTCTGTATCATGTGTGTGTGTGTGTGTGTTTGTGTGTGTGTAAGAATCGCTATCGCGTGTATAATGTTGTTGTTTAGGCAATACTTATTCAACTCCACTACCTATTAGGCCTACCTGTCATGATTGGCAACATATAACCTTATAAGAACGTGCCAATATAATATTTATTCCATTAAAAAAAAAAATTGACGACAACAACGTATGTGTTTTAAAAAACAGGTGTTGGTTTTAACTGTAACGTAAAGATGATCGCAGGCCTTCCGCTTTGTTTTTCATTAGAACAGACTATCTCGATAGATAGACCGGGACCTGCCCCACGCGTTACTCGCCGCTAGTAGCTGTGCTGTGTTGCAAAAACCTCGCCAGCTTCGGGTCAGTGACGTCACTGCCCCGAAGCGCGCCGATGAATTTAAAGACCCCTATTGACGTAGGTCTGGAAATATACACAATGAACTTAATTTTTATGTTCGTACTTGGTTTTAAGAATAACTTGTTAAAGAGTGTGTGACTGTACAGCCCTGGGCGGCCATATGGTCCCTATTTTTCAGTTTTTGAAACCTAAAATTTACATATTTTTCAAATTTGCATAATTAATAATTTTCAAGTTTTACATAATTTTTGCATAATTTACATGTCTTTGTAAATTAAGATTGTCCTCATAGGAAAGCTAGTGATCATGGCTAAGGGCATGTGGAAATAGCCTAAACTTGTGCAATAAATCTAAGTGGCTAATGGTCAGCAATGCTATTTGCTGTACCAACGGGGTGAGTTTTGTGTGTCTAAATCTGTGCAAAACGAGGTAGGCTTCAATCGGAATGCGGGCTAGCAGCCTGAGTTGGCCGAGTGAGATCGTTGGTTTCTCCACGCAGCGACCAATCAGCGGTCAGAACGGGGTGGATGTAGCAAAGGACAAGGGCCCACATCACCGCCTAGGCCAGCAGAACAGGGAGATTTTGCGACGGAACACGAGCAGAGCCTCGTTCACTAAGATACAAGCCTTCAGACGAGCAAGTTGCTTTGAACGTATCTTCCGAGTGCGGGCCTATCAAACAGGCGAAGCCAAGCTATTAGTGCAATGGAGCCACACGCCTCTCAACGTATAAGAGAGCGGTTTCATATGCGAGGGTTTCGGCATTGATTTGAATAATACCTAACTTAACACCAATTCGGGGAAATCGGGAGTGTTTTCGGCGACCCACCAGTATGTGGTATGTGGTTCATACACCCCGTGGTCCAGTCGTGGCTAGGCATAGGATCAACCAAATCATTATTATTTAGTACCGATTCAACGCCTATTATATCTTGCCTACCCTGTCCCACATGCTGAGTAAGTACCATTTCTACAATTACACTTCGAGGTCCACCCAGGACGCCAAGATGGGAAGGAGGTCGATCCGCCACTGCGGAATTCGCCCTGAGGGTCCTAGGCGCCTACAGCGCGCACACGCCACCTCGAAACGTGCCAAGTAGAGGGCATCGTCCACCCCGTATTACTACAGCATCGTACATCAAGATAGCGTTGAGTACTAAATTTGGTTTGATCTAGAGTAAGACTTATTGTATTGTTTTATGTAATGTTCACGGTAATTTCATATTCGATTTTTGTTTTGGATCCAAACTTCAGTACCTACTAACTTCATTTTTCTGTTCACTTGTTTACATAAATTAGCGTCATTAAAGCAACCTTTTGATATCCGAATAAATCACTTTCAATTCATCAGGGGCATGCAAACGACCTTCAATCCCAGTCATTTCATTACTCCAGTATTTCAATTAATACACGGCCTTCAGCTAGTCACATATTTCTGACGCACAAGCGTGATCTACCATAGTGGTAACTTTAAGAACGTGTGGACCGCCCAGCTGATCCGAGGACGTGGAGCTCCAGCGGCGAGGCTCAACGCTAGCGCACTGGGTAAGGTTGAGTACACTTCTAAACGGGAAGTCGTACTCAACAGGTCACCTGTTCATGGTCATCACCACCTATGTCTACCTTGTTCTGCTAGGGCACTGTATTTGTTTGAGTTTTCCCGCCGAGTGAGAGGGCCTCCCCCTGAGCTAGTTAGGAGAGCTTGTTTTTGTTTAATTTGCATAAGCGTAGCCGTGGAGCAACATAGGCCTAACCCCGAGAGGGCCTATGCGTGCATAAGCAACCATAATCCGGTCGATCCTTCGAAGTTTAGGATGAGGGTACAGTCTGTTCAGAGACACCAGTGCGTAGAACACTAGTCGAGTGAGATTGCGAGTTTTTGGGTTAGTGGAGCCTGTATGTAGGGCTATTGTGTTTCAGTGGGAACCAACGTGGGGCTTTATTTAATCGCCGGGTTTGAGTTGTGTTTCAGTGGTGTAGAACGTAGGGCTTCAGTAGTGTAGTCAAACACCGCATTGTGTTTTAAGTGTGTTGAAATGTGTTCAATAATCTTAGAAAATATAATACATATGCAAATAGGAATGCTGCAATAATCGTTAGTTACATACTATATATTGATTAACTATAAACCAACCTGACTTAATAAATCAAATTGTGATAATTGTACGAGGATGTTGATGATTAGGCCTAAACGACGATTTTCTGAATTTAGGCTGCCCCAACTTTAAATCCGACAAAGATTCGTAAACACAACTCATATGGCTCGTTGGTCTTGTGGTGTCCAGAGTTTGATTGACCGCTAACAGTAGAAGTTTTTAAACTTCTGATTTGGACTCAAGTCCATCAGTTGTTGGGTTAGAAATTCGCAAATGGTGACTTTGGAGCCGTCCTAGCAACGAGGCACATAATAAATTCAAAGTTGTTCTGAATCAGCCTTGTTGATTCTGGTGTTGATCCGCGGGGGTTTGCACTGTCCATACCACTGATTGATATATATTTCCTATTAAAAAATATTGATCTTTGGTCGGTTATTTCAATTTTCAATTTCAATTTTTTTATTAGGACAAATTGTACATTTTATGTAACAACAACACAATTTTTAGTGTATGTGTCCTTTAGCTAAATAAAAAAAATGTTACAAATAGGTACTAATATAATGAGAAATTGTCATAATATGTAATAGGCCTACATTGTAAATAATAATAATTATTGAAAAGTAATAAAATAAGGTTCATTTCATTATATTATAGTTAATCAATAATATCAAGTGATAACAGGAATTTCTGTGAGTGTATCATTTTATCATTTAAGATAATAGTAGGCTTTTAGAATTAAAATTTGTTTGAGTTCATGTTTGAAACGGTCATAGCTTGAAATGTTTATACAGAGATTGATGTAAGTAATCTGGAAGATGGTTATAAGAGATTATGTAAGTAGTCTGAGTTTACTAGGCTAAGTTTTGTGTGATATGGGTTTAGCTGTAGGTAATTTTTTTACGTGTGTCATGATCATGGACATTTGCAATTACTGAGTAGGTGTGTTTATTTTTTTAAATTACTAATTTTGATTTGAAAATGTATAAACATGAAATGAAGGATTTTGTGGCGTATAAAAAAGGTTTACAGTGTTCGGTGGGATCAAGGGAACGAATTGCTCTAATTGCTTTTTTGTAGAATAAAAACTTTATGAATGTGGGTCGATATCCCCCAAAAATTTCAATTCCGTAGCTTATATATGACTCAAATAATGAATAGTAGCATATTTTGCTGTGGGGATGTTACTTATCTGCTTGATGGTCCTTATAGCATAACAAGACAAATTTAAGTTTTGGTATTAATGTATTGATATAAATCGTGCCATGTTAGATGTTGGTCTATGTTAAGCCTAGAAATACATTGATGAAACTTGGTTATATTTGAATTTCTGAAAAATTAGTTAGGGTATGGTATTTATTTAAGATTTAATCTTCTAAATTTGAGTGGAATTGGATATAGTTTGTTTTTTTTGGAGTTTAAAATAATTTTGTTAGCTGTAAACCACCCATTTGATTCATTTAGTCTTTCTTCTGATTTATCCCAAAGAGCTTTGCTTTCATCACCCTTTTATGACTGTGGAAAAATCGTCAGCAAAAAGTTCAGCATCATCTATACTTTCAGTTGATCATTGATAAAGACAATGAAAAATAAAGGGCCGAGAATAGACCCTTGTGGTACACCACATATAATTTTCTCAGAGTCCGAAATGGTATGTGAAATTTATTATTTCATTGCTAGTTATTTCTACATATGTACTCTGTTTGTTAGGTATGATTTTAAAAATTTTTAGCGCAGCACCACGTACTCCATAATATTCTAATTTAGTGAGGAGTATATTGTGATCAACACAGTCAAATGCTTTGGTGAGATCACAGAATTACCCAGAGTATCAATATTTGAATCCATTTCATAGTTACGTTTAATAGAAATTTCTAATTGTATCACTAGTAGATTTTCCCTTTCTGAATCCTTTTGTCTTTTTATTCTCAATTGCGTCGGGCCTAAAGGCCCCGACTAGCCACCAGTTTTCTTCAGCAAACAGATAGTTGATGAACATCTGCTTGTCAGGGCTGTCATGTTCTCTTCTTATTTTTGTCTCTTTCCCCCAATTCAGACATCTTCCGTACTACAACAGTCTTCCTGCTTCTACTTCTTCCCAATGCTCATCTACATCATTTCTTATTTGGCCCTGCCACTTCTCACAGTCTACGAGGTCTTCTAAATAGCTAATACTCATGTCTCCTCTTTCACAAACTGCTCTTAGTAATCTTTGCTTATCCATTCTTCTCGCATGTAGTAGATACAATATCATATGCAAAGGGTTCCTATTAAACAGCACGTCGCATATAAAAAATCATAGCTAGATGCCTGATGGTGGGGGGTAACTGTCGTGTGGAATGTGTAAATGGGGATGGATCTGTTGAAAAACAAACTACGGTTTACTCATTACTCCAATCGACCAGTGGCGTATCCAAGTAGGGGAGGGGGGGGGGACCCAACCCCCCCTTTTTCCAAAAAAAAGTGGAAGGTGCACTTTATCGATTCAATGGAGAATATAGAATAACTGTTAATTGCAATACCTACTAACGGCAATTTTCCATGTGACCAAAAGAGTCTTTTTAAAAGATACAAAGTTGGTTATGTAATGCTTTAAAAAGCACAGATTTTCACCAAAACAACCTTGAAAGAGAAAACTTTTGGGTTAAAAACAGGATTTTTGTAGAAAAAAATGTAACTATTATGAGCTTTAAAATGCACAGATTTTCACCAAAATGACCTTGAAAGAGGATTTTCCCCCCCGAGGCCCCCCACACAGCCTTCGGTTTGGTGCCTCTAAGATTGGTTAAACCCCCTTTTTATGAATTCCTGGATACACCACTGGGAATCAACAGCTTACTTATCAAACCCCCCGTTCTTTAGTCACTTTCCCACAAAAGTATTTTGCCGATAAAGATTCCACAAAGAAAATATAAGATAAGCCCATATTTCCAAGTGGGCAAGTAGCAAAGATGTAACATAAACCTCTCACCCTTTCCCTCCCATTATTAGGGCTGTGAACGGGTACCCGCCCGTTGATAATAGCCCGGTAATGAAATAGTCGTCGGGTACTCGTTTGAACGTTTTTCGTCTCAAATTCGGCTCAATTAACGCCGCCGCCGGTCAGGGTTGCACTCGTCGGCGCGCAGCGGCGGCAGTATAAGTGATTCGTCATTAATATGCGCTCGTATTTCGTCCGTCGAGCTCCAGTGGTGACGTCACCAACACGCTGCGCGCGCACCCCTATTCATCGTAATCGCCGAAAAGGGACTGGCGGAGATATTTATGCTTTCCCGGCAACATCAGTTCCTAATGAATATGCGTTTTCAAACAGCTGGACATTATAGAAAAGAGCATCTCTGGCGCCCGAGGACCGTCGACTTTTTCACGTTTATGAAAACGTGCGTGTTAAAGTGATGCCCTGTCCAATTAAAAAGTAGATAAATGACTGAATTTCCCACTTTTTTTTTTGGTAATCGTTAAAAAAATTTTAAAAAATTTCGTAATTTCGGGTACCCGGGGAGGCATTTTCCCAAATTTTGCACGGGCCTACCCATTATCCACTGCTACCATTTTGGTTTACGTTACAAGACAAGCTTCAACGACTAGCCCAAGTAAGCGAGCAAGTAAGCGTCAAGGCACAATTCAATACCGCATTCAAATCAATTTGGACATGTTCTTTTTAAAACTATGGATAAGTAGGGCCTAGAAATGGCAAAAGTCAACCTTACACGGCCAATCTGTGAGATTGATTTTTTAGATCTTTCCGACCTCACGATGTATATAAGAGACTAACACTGTTACAAAAAAATTTACGTGGCCCATCGGGTTTGGATGCTAAAAGGTCAAGCCTCACCACTCTCTATGCACGCCCCCCCCCCTAAACACCCGCGCCAGGCCAGGCTCATATCATTGGGCAGGGAGTCAATATCATTTGCAGTGTACTGTGTGGCACACCTGAAAAGGTTGTGCTCGTCTTGGGATTCAAAATTACATAATTTACAAGTGGCCGGTTTTGGTGGTGATGTTGAAACTGTTCAGATGGTGTTGCAGAACGTCATGGCCAGTTGCGAGTCGGAATGGTCTGTGGCAGTTTTTAAAAGACCAGTTCTTGTCTGGCCCTTTTTTGATCTCATCCCACCAAGATGTCATTATTGCAGCCTCTTCTGTGCTTTTTTTTGAAGGGCCTTTTTCGTGTTCAATTCAATCTCCTTTTTTACATGGTGAAATGTCATAGAGAGAGCTGATGATCTTTTTTGGTGCCGCTTTTTGGCTAAAAAGTCAGCTTTTTTTTCCCCCGAATTTGACAGTGGCTCCACTGAACTTCAAGCGTTCTGTCTTGTTGACGGAAGCTATAGTGAGAGGGTTTTTTTGAAAAAGCAGCACATCAGGGTGGTAATTAGCTTCTTTTGTAACAAAAATGTATGGCTGAAATGCTGTTGCAAAAGGATAACAAATTTATTTTTGTTGAGCGGAAAGGTTGGCATTTCTGAAATTTTGGGGGGCTGCTCTGGCTGAGTGCTGCGACTCAGCATCAAAGTGTTTGCCCCCATGCCAAAAAAGGGGTGGCCTGCTCAAAAAAGAGGCAGTGTACACCATAACCAGCGATTTGGGGGTTTATCTTCGGAGCCATCTTAGGTCCAAAGAGATTTAGGCCTATTGCCTATTCTACGATGGAGAACAAAGGATGTTTCAGTTTAGGGAATTAAAAATTTGACTATGAGATGGGGGAAATGTACAGAAAAAGAACTGTAAGAAAGCATTTAGTAGTGTTATCGTTCTCTCGTCAAGATCATCTTTTTTCAGGCACTGGAGTGTTGTCATGGGCAACACTTCGGACAACACAACAGACGACTCGAAGATGCCAACATGGCTGGTACTTTCCGTTGTACACTACTAGTTTAATATTTACTCCAATCGTATTCACGTTAGCTGTATGTAAGTTATCGTGTTGATTTACTTGTTTAATATATTTCTATTTTGAACTATCATGTGTTGTAACTCGTACGTTATTTATCCTGACCACCGACAACTGCATCAACACCGAGGCCAAACCGTGGCTATTGCTCGAATCCTTGCCCAACCATACTCATCACCGGACGGAGTAAGGAAAGGTAAGAGATTACATATCAGAAGTGGGATTGGACGGATGATTGATTTATTCGGACAATATCGTATCGTATGAAGTGTTTTTGAAAGAAAGTCGTTTTCCTAAGTGAAAAATAAGAGTTTTGTGGACTTGTAAAACCAAATTTTTTGCAATCTGCTGGAACCGGCATGTTCTTATGTTTGTTTTGTTTGTCACACATGATTTTTGAACTTCGACTTTTATCGATCTGCTCTGATCGATTTACCGAGCGCTAAAGCAACCGTCACATTGTTATGAATCTTGTGTTTTTGTTTTTAACGATTTGACATTTGACATTTCTCGTCGATTTTAAGTGCTATCAAACATTTGTTGCGACTTTATTGTACGTATATATCGCTTTTGTGCCTACTTAGGCCTACTATCGAAGTTGTGATTGAACATTGTGTTGTTTTTGGACAAAGTAAATTGTACGTAAACCTGACGCACTAAATCGAAATGCCTACCGGTACCACTAAACGTCACGGAAACAGTGGAGAAGGCAGAAATGTAAACGTTGACAGTCGACAACCAGATCCGCCTTGTCCTGCAACATCGAGTGCCAACAGTGACAGTGACAGACCTTCGGATCTTCACGTTATGATGGACATCCTTATGGAGGAAAATCGTCGTCGTGATGCTACATTCGCGAGCATGGTGGCAAGTATGAATGTAGGAGCAAACAATGTTTGTAGAATGCCAGATCTTTCTACCGCCATTTCGATGTTTGATGGAGAATCCCAGTCACCAGCAGGGGAGTGGTTGCGATCGCTAGAGGCTACAAGTGCCTTGTATCACTGGCCAGACAGTGTTAAGTTGGAAACTGCTCGATCACACTTGACAGGGGCTGCCCGAGAATGGTTTCTTAACAGATATGAATCGATTACGAACTGGGAATTGTTCAGAGAATCTTTCAGAGCTGCATTTATCGGCAAAGTGAGCCTTCCTGAACGCTGGCAGAGAATGACAAGCAGAGAACAACAACCTGGGGAAAGTGTTTATGTTTACTTCCACCAAAAGGTTCGTCTATGCAAGGAATTAAATCTCGATTTTAGTGATATGAAGAAACAGATGATTATCGGTATGCTGTCACGATCATTAAGCAACGCTCTTCAAATTCGCCATCATGAAACT
The DNA here is from genome assembly GCA_024449915.1 of Sweltsa coloradensis. Lineage (NCBI taxonomy): Eukaryota > Metazoa > Arthropoda > Insecta > Plecoptera > Chloroperlidae > Sweltsa > Sweltsa coloradensis. The sequence goes on from JAMZAV010001077.1 coordinate 12,097, forward strand.
GAAGAAGAGATTTTAAGAGACATCGCTGACTTTGAAGAAGTTGATAAGGAAAGGGCTACCCGAGCTGCATCCAAGAAGAAGGATATGATTACGGAAGTCAATTGGTACAAACTTCCAAGACACATCGTCATATCGTCACGTCGTTTCCACGACATAATCGACCTGCAAATGCGACCGGCATGAAGCAGAATTTTCCAGCATTTGTACCAACAAGTGTTAGAAACGAAGATCACCGACAAGCTTTTGATAAAACTATTACCGACACTCAATGTTACAATTGTTACCGGCAGGGACACTTATCTCGAGACTGTCCAGATCCACAACGTCCACGCTACTGTGTACTGTGCAAGAACGAAGGCCACACACAAAGGTATTGTCCTACAAGCAACCCATCGAGCAACAATACAATATCTTTAGTAAAGAACTGTCAGGGTGTAAGTCCGTTGAAATACCTACGAACTGCACTTGTGAATGATGTTGTTGTGCGTGCAATGATCGATCCAGGTAGTTCGAGTTGCATCATGCAAGCTAGCGCAGCTGTGAAGTGTGGCTTGACACCGTCCAAGTCTAACTGTGTTTTAACCGGATTTGGCAACATAAACACTAATGCAATCGGTCAGACGTTGGCTAAAATCGAAATTGACAGCGTAATTGCTAGAGAAGTTTGTGTTCTAATCGTCCCGGACCAAGCTCAATCGGTGGAAATACTTATAGGACGAACGTGGACTGAACTTCCTCAAGTCAACTTCGCAAAATGTAATGATCGCTTTGTAATTACAAACAGCGCATCCGGCCTGATTAGTAAGCTTACAAATTACCAACCCAAAGTTGAAGAGAGGTTCATCGAAGTAACGGTCAACGAAAACGTGAATTTAACTAAGAATCCAGTAAATTTTGTACAACTTCAAGCCAGTTCTGTTAACGATGAACTGTTCATGGTTGCTGAAAACAATGGGGAAAAGGATCAACTTTTCAAATTCGTTGATAGAATGACAGTCTTCCCTGTAATAAATGATTCACCAAAGGATCAGCATCTTAAGAGTGGAGATCGCATCGCACGAGGAGTCACGGTTGAACTATCGCAACTAAAACATGATATAAAACCGCAAGCAATAACCATTGATGACGTAAAAACTGATGAAAACGTCACCATAAATCAGAAACGTCAACTTCTCGATCTCATCAATGAAGACCGTCATTGTTTACCCCTAACAATATCAGAACTTGGGTGCACTGATCTCATTGAGATGAAGATACAAGAAAAAGATGCAAGCAAACCTGTAACAAGTCGGCCGTACAAAACAAACACAGCTGAGCAAAAGAAAATCGGAGAAATTGTTAAGGAATTAAAGGATAACGGCATCGTCACAGAAACAAGATCTCCTTACGCCAGTCCTGTTCTTCTAGTAAAGAAGAAAACCGGCGAAGAACGAATGGTCGTCGATTATCGTAAACTTAATCAACAAACGGTACGCGATCATTTTCCACTTCCAAATATCGATGATCATGTGCAAGTCCTGCTTCAACGAGGAAACACCAATCTCTGCAACAATACAAATTTGTGTATCAACGAATCGACGTACAAAACCTCATGTGAGCTGCTTCCCAGATACACACCACGGACGCAGAGAGACATTGTTGTTATGAGAAGTCCACCTACACATACCGGTAAACCTACAAAGGTGCAGGCGAAATTCCGCGGACCACTTGTCGTCTCAGACGTGCTACCAGGTGACACTTATCGCGTCAGTCAGCTGAAGGAGAGTGGAACAAGATTCTACGCCACAACTGCCCACGTCTCACAGCTAAAGCAATGGAAGGGTCACTCCGAAACCTCTGACGATGATTCGGACAATGAAATCGAGGACGATTAATTTACAGGATGGCCGAGTGTTATCGTTCTCTCGTCAAGATCATCTTTGACAGGCACTGGAGTGTTGTCATGGGCAACACTTCGGACAACAAGACAGACGACTCGAAGATGCCAACATGGCTGGTACTTACCGTTGTACACTACTAGTTTAATCTTTACTCCAATCGTATTCACGTTAGCTGTATGTAAGTTATCGTGTTGATTTACTTGTTTAATATATTTCTATTTTGAACTATCATGTGTTGTAACTCGTACGTTATTTATCCTGACCACCGACAACTGCATCAACACCGAGGCCAAACCGTGGCTATTGCTCGAATCCTTGCCCAACCATACTCATCACCGGAGTAAGGAAAGGTAAGAGATTACAGTAGCTATATTCCACTACAAAAGTATTAGGCCTATACTATACCATAACAAGTTTTTCACATCATGAAGTTGTAGTGGTAATAATTTAACAATGAAAAAATGGGAGATTACATCGCAATAATTTCCTGAATTCATATCATGGTGATTTGATTTCAGCACAATTAGACCTATCAAGGCAATTTTAAAATCAAATAATATTGATTTTGGTTTTTAAATAGGACCGTATTCCTAATATTTTCACTAGGCCTATTTTACTTCGATAAATGCAACGTACAAACAAAGTGAACTGTGGTGTGAGCTATAGTGAATAAACTGGGAACATGCAAACATGCTGGTGCATCTTAATGAACACTAACTTAATGATATCATCACTTCACTCAATGACAACAGCTGTGTCAGATAACATGCAAGAAACTAGGCTATAAATTTTAGGCTTCCTCAAGTCTGTTCTGACTTTTAGGTAAGAAGCAAACTTACATTCATTGCTTTGGGTATTGCCCTCAACAGACATTACAACATTATGCTAACAAATGATATAATTAAGTACGCAGTCAAGCACCGTACTAAACATGCAGGATAAACCTCTTTAAAGGGAGGAAAGAGGGATTAGGAGTTAATCAATTGTTCCAAGAACTGACTTACAAACATAATTTCAATTATTGGCAGCTAAATGGCAATGTCCGAGACGCTGAAGTTGAAGAATCACACGTGAGCTGCGACATAAGATGTTGAAGGTTCTTGAGAAGCCACCTTGACGATCGTTCAGGTTCCTCCCATTCCTGAAATGAACAACACAGTGACAACACAACGATAAAAATAATTGATAATTGAAAATTTATACTGCATTAGCAAATCAGTAGGCCTAATGTCTTTAAAAATGGTGCAACATTTACTTTTTTTTTCAAGTTCAACAATTGATCCAATAGGCTATCAATACCAACTAGCAATACTAGTATTTAGTAATAAAGTTATATCCAAAAGTTCAGAGATAAATAAGAGCAAATGCAAATCGCAATGTTATTATTGTGCCTTGGTTGATTGGTTGATTCCTAGATTGAATTGTACACGTTTATTAATTATCATTCATCAATCAGTAAATGCTATTTTTATGCTGTTTGTCAGTGTTGGGCAAGTTCCCGCAAAAAAGGAACCTTTAAAAGTTAAGTTACTTGACCTTCAAAAGGAACTTTTAAAAGTTACAGTTCCTACACATAAAAAGGAACTTTTGAGTTCCCAAAATAATAAAAGTTCCTGATATATAAAGTTCCTTTATCAGATATATTATGCTACATAGGATTTAGGTCGCGATTTTTAAGCCATATCATCGCGAGCAAATATGACACGTTCTGACGTTCATTATTCGAGGTTAAGCCTCGTAAAAATCATATTCTAGGACTGTTTTTTTTATCAACGATTTTCATATCTGTATCATCTAAATATGTTTTGAAATGTAGAGGCATTAGAGGTTTTGTCATCTCTAAGTGTGAAAGGAACTTCTAAAACATTATTAAAAGTTCCCCACAGTTTGTAACTTTTGTGTTGAAAGTTCCTCTAACTAAAAATGGAACGCGCTCCTTAAAAAGTTCCCGAAAAAGGAACGCGTTCTTTTTTAAAAGTTCCTACCCAACACTGCTGTTTGTGGTGCCTACAAGGTTAGGGACAACTTGACAAGTCGAAGCATAGGTAAACCAACAAAGAACGGATGAAATTACCGTAGTCAAAATATATCATTGTTGATAAATTTGATAATATACCTACCTAGGCCCCTATGTTATATACTAGGAAAACGCTTAAGTCCCGCCGCGTTGTTGGATGAGCGTAATTGGTGCATTGAGCTGCCATGTGTTATGCGGATTTTCTGTTGTTCTGTGAAAAAATCATTACTAAGTTGAAGATTTTTTTAAAATAAAATAAAATAAAATGAAAAATTAACTTAAATTTTAAATTTTTTAATTAATTGTAATTTAAAAAAGGAAAAAATCGTAATATTGAAATTTTCATAAGAAATAATTATTCGATTGCGCACAAATTTTACACAAATATATGAATTTATAAAATTAAGGTTCTGTGAAAAAATTATTACAATAGGATAAAGCATATAGGTGTTATAAGTCAAAGAATTGTTTTAAAAAAGAAAAAAAACGTAAAATTTCGATTTTCATGAGAAATAATTTTTTGATTACGCTCAAATTTCGCACGAATATTTTAATTCATGAAATTAAGGTTCTGTGAAAAAATCATTACAATCGGTTAAAGCATGTAGGTGTTATAAGTCGAAGAAAGTTTTTAAAAATCGAAAAAAAATCGTAAAATTGCGTTTTTTATGAGAAAAAATTTCCCGATTGCGCTCAAAAACGTGGCAGTTCTAAGTTCAGAGATTTCGAAGGCCTCCATGAAATTTCATCGCAATCGGAGTATCGGTTTAGCCGGAATCGTGTTAACAGACACACAAAAATACAGAAAGAAAGAAAAAAAAAAAAACATTCCGGATTTTTTTCTCCAGTGTAGTGAAATGGAATCTTCGCTTCGCTCGTTTCGCTCGCTACGCTCATCCAATTATCGGTATGTAATATTTAAGGCCTAGGCCCTACACCTGAATCACCCAAATAACAAAACACCAATGGAAAACAGTGGCTACGCCCAGGGTCCACAAGATACTTATGCTAAGCTGCTGTAAGCTGGGTCTTCTCACCTGATGTAAACAAACCGCCATTTTATATCTTAGCGTGTGTTTTAAAAATAATCTGGAGTGCTCCGAACACGCTCTGTAATATTATCCGTAGCAGAATGTGCTATGTTTTTGTTTTGTTTTGACAGATCATGGACAGCAAGGATTTGCCATTGTGGATTATTACCATTATTACTTTTGTATTTAGCTAGATTGTAGTTAGGCCCTACAACTCCACGATAAAAGATTGTGTGTGCATAAGCCTAGGCTAGCTAGACTTTGTGTGGGATTTTTCATAGACCAAGGCCTAGACCTCACCCAATAAAGCGTTCTTGTAGCCTGGGGGATTAGACCCCTAGGCATAAGTCGACGTAGAGCTAAGGTCTGGAGGTTAACCGCGTTCTTAGGCCTAGGCCCTAGGCTTAGATCAGATTCAAGTTCAAGTTTGATTAAAATGAATCATTAGGTTTTGGTTTATACATGGTGCAAGTATGGCTTGGGCTCATCTTTATCTTACCAACCACATCAATGCTGTTTTCCTCGGGCCCTAATATCCATTATGCAAATGAAAATTGAGATATGAAGTTGAAAGATATTGTTTGTTTATTTGGATAAAGGACGCGTCAACCGTTAGGTCATAATGCACCACTCTAACCTGGGGGGGGGGGGGGGGGGCCCATGCTGGTCAGAACCAGCCACTGGTAAGGGGAGGAAAGGGGGGTTCTCACGTCTCGTCGTTATTGTCTTTGTCATCGTACGTGGTGTCATTGTCGTCATCGTCACCGAGGGGTCGTCATCGTCGCCGAGGGGTCGTCATGGGAACCCCCGGGGGCAAGGTCTCCGACGACGATTGCCAGAGCTCGCCTCTAGATTCGGGTAGTAATATACTACCCTTCTTACTAGCTGATGTTTGCGAGGTGGACTTTTTCTCTTGAATCGCCTTTTACGATTACCAGAGCCATGCTCTAGGCCAAATTCTACTCCGGGCCCAGACGGGGTGTTGAAAGATATTAAAATTATTCACATCATAATGTTACCTGCAAATTTTTCTTATCAAAGAATAAGTGGTAGCCTAGGTACTTGTTCATTAACGGGACCCCCCTCAATTTTTTGTTAATTGGTCCCCCCATCGTCCTTTTTTTTTACTTATTTCTGTTAACAATAAATAATTACAACTTGCGAGGAGTTGAATATGACCCAAACAGTGAACATGACTCACACGTTCAACGTGACTCAGGCGAGTACAGTCCATTGGAACGCGTAGGCCTACATGAGAGCAGTCGTCGCCGTGCAGCTGACATTAACGTTCACGGACACCAAATAAACCTTCAAAACCTTTAACGTCGCTATTTTAAACGAAAATACTTTTCCATTGACAGTTCTTTATATTTAAAATAGCAACGTTAAAGGTTTTGTAGGTGGAGTATGTTGGCGTAGGCCGTGTCACTCCTGGCGCAAAGTATGTAGCCAGAATGGATGTTTTCGAGGCTTTGTTCGAAATAATTGTGTTTTCCTGACCTCTTAAAACTCAGATGGAGTAGGCCTAGATGTAGTAGTTATGATTGTCTAATGAAATGTTTTTACTGAATTTTTACATTTTTTAGAGGGGGTCCCGTTAATGAACAAGTAGGCCTACCGTAGCCTATTTATATAGGCCTATTTATTGCATTCAAATGTGCAACCGACTACCGGTAGGGTACTCAAATTGATGTCTAGCTGCAGTTTGCTGTTTGTTTACAAAATCTCTGTAAGGTCCGTTGGATAATGTGTGTGCGGACTGCACACGCTCAGTAGACACATTATCAACTGGGCCTTGACTTCAAGATATAAAATGGCGCTTATACAATGTGAAAGTACAAGCGAAGACCCACCGTACAGCAGCTGTTAGGTATCTTGTGGACCCTGGCTACGCCTAGCCTACTAGCCTACTCATGTAGGCCTAGGTAGCTATGCATGCTATTTTCCACTGTACCAGTAGCTATTTCATAAATTATATTTCATAGGCAACCGGTATTATACATATTATTTTTCTTCAACCGCTTAGCCCTAGGCCTACCGGTAGCCTACCATATGAGACTAGGTAAATTGATAAGTATAAAGAGACAGAAAGTAGGCCTAGACCTACAATCGTCACAACTTACAGGATCCATTTTGAATTAGGTCTTTGGACCTAGGGCCTTGGACCGCCCAGCTCACCGTCGGGTCTGGAACACAGTATTTAGACGACTTCCAGATCTCTAAAACAGTAAAAACATGTTAATTAATGATCAAAGTACTTATTCCAACTTAATAATACGGCATATAAGTTATCTACATTAATAAATTTACCTTAATATTGCAGAAAAATCTTCGGTCTTTCGTGGATTGAGGTTATATTTGTCATCGCGTTGTTTATCGGACTTTATCCTATATAACCAGTGTTGCCAACGTTGAAAATCACCAATTCCACAAAATTTAGTAAAAACGGTTAAAAGTCTCCACTAAACCTCTCAAATATTAATTAACAAACCGTTTTTTATTAAACAGCTTTTTTTATATAAAATAAAACTCGTAGGTAGGCTAATATTAATTTGCTCTGGTTGTTGTCTGTTTGTCGGCCGGCGGACCGTCTTCTTCTTTTTCGCGGCAATCGGCCAGCTGTGAATGGCGGTTTGTTTGTTGCTTTTAATATGACATTGCTAAATCACTTTGATGCTAATTTTAACGAAAAAAGGTTTTCCCATCCAAAAATTAGCGAAGCTGACAAAATTGAATTTAAAAAATATATTTCCATATAATAGGGAATATTCCACTTAAAATTTTTTATTTTATTTTAATTCTTATTCATGTCTTAATAGTCACTGCACTTTTTTTATTTAAAAAAAAATGTTTTTTGAGTAATTGGATGAGCGAAGCGAAGACTTCAATTTCACCGACCCCCCCAAAAAATTTAGCTCGGGTGTTTTTTTGTTTGTTTTTTTGTTTTTTTGTTTGTTTTTCTGTCTGTTTGTTCGCTCTCTACCGGGCAAACGGCATATACGATCTGGATGAAAATTTGACAGGACCTTCGAAATCTCTGAACTTAGACTTGCCACGTTTTTGGGTACAATCGAAGAAATATTTCTCATGAATATCGTACTTTTACGATTTTTTTCGATTTTTTGGGCGATATTTTCGTGCCATTTGGGCCAATTCTGACCAAACGGGTGAAGCTAAAACGTTCATATTATACATGGACATTAAGGTTATGGTGATTTAGTACATTTTGAAAGAAAAAGTTGAAAAAGCTAGCCAGAATCTATAGAAATAAAGCTTTTAATATAAGATTTTTGTTTTTTTGTACGATATTTTCGTGCCATTTGGGCCAATTCTGACCAAACGGGTGGGGCTTTAACGTTCATATTATACATGGACATTAAGGTTATGGTGATAAAGTACCTTTTGAAAGAAAAAGTTGAAAAAGTTAGCCAGAATCCATAGAAATAAAGCTTTTAATATAAGTTTTTACGGTAAATAATACCAATTGACAAGAAACAAAAGAAACTTGACAACATTCACCTACAATGCGTAGGCAGCAAAACAAAGCACTTGCAAAAGTAAAGATATCCCAAGCAAACTTAAAACTTTAAAAAGCTCATCCATCAACGCGGCGGGACTTTAGCGTTTTCCTAGTTTAAACAAGAATTAAATGGGTCCCCCAGTTTGCGCGCCAAAAACGAGCGTGCGCCATCTTTGGACGGTACTACGTCATAACTGTGTTGAGTCAAGGCCAATTGGAACTAAATGTACGTATATTTGTACATATTTACATACAGACGGCGGTGCTCGGCCATCCGCTCAACACAAACAACTCCACAGGGATGTACATTTTCACCGTCTTTTGTTTTTCTTTTTTCGTATGTGACAGGAGATTTCGCGAGATCATTGTGATAATTAATAACGAGCATTTTGTCTTGAGTTTTTGCATAGCCTAGGACTATCATGGTATCTTTATCTACAATAGGCTTTAATTAGTCATCAAAGTAAGGTTTTTGTGCGGGATGTGTGTCAGAACATGAACGTGCAGGCCTAGGGTTGGCAAGTTAAGCCTAGGGCTTGTCAAGTGAGTAATTTAGTATTCACATACCAATGCCTATATCCTACAGGAACGATTGGCCTAGACTGTTGTATTATAAATAATTTTCTAAGTCTAGGCCTAGCACTAGGAGTGTTTCAGTTTTGTTTTTTGATTGCAATGTCAACTTTTCTCGTTTTCTGGCTAGGCGTTAAATGTAAAATGTCCGCCATCTGTTTACATTACTGTAGACTACGCTAGGCGCTGCTTTGTTTAAAACACCGCCGTCTTGATGTATATCTCGATCCTACTATAATACTATTCCAACATCTTTGGTCTGGATGTATGTTTATCCAGACGGCGTTGGATCAACACAGTTCTGACGTCACAGTCGTTTTTGCCGCTTTAAAAAAGTGCTGCTTTTAAAACGGCTATAAATCACTGGATTATTATTTCACGGAAAAACAAAGTACATATTTGCAATCGGGACGAAATACTTCTTCTAAAAAATCTATTCGTACAGTATTTGGCGGAAGTGGAATATTCCCTATTGTAAAATAAAGCATATTATTATCTAATTTATTATTATCATGGCAAAAGATTTCAGTAAGCCCCACAAATCAAAGCGATTGGCTATAATTGCAAAACACTTTCCACACGATGAACTGTCTCAAAGATACAAATTTTACATTGATGACGAGATCTATGATGAGATCGCGTTTTACGAGGAGTTGATAATTGAAAATACGGACACAAAGGAGGAGTGCGGGAAAGTTACAATCAGCGTGAAACATGCCGGTAAAGACCCGCAATACTTTTAGATTCGCTCGTCAGCACAAGCAACAATCAACGGGGACATTAGTGTAGTGTCAAGATTATCAGTTGCGTTGACAGACATTTCGCCACGATCGAAGAGAGACGAAATGATTACTCTACTACCTCTGGATCGGGAGAGTTAACTACCTTCCCTGTGAACAAATATTGTACATCGTCAAGACAAGGACATCTATCACGGTTCTGTGGTACAGCACCCATCTCGCACGTAGACATCCAGGCTCTCCTACTGCAAAAACCCAACCAAGTGATCCCATTCTCCGTCAAGTTCTTCACTGCCTTCCAAACACAACCCGAAGTATGCAGAGATTTATGAGGAAGACACTCCTTGCGAGTATGACTACGAGAAACATGATTTTTTTACCCAGAACTGCGCCACATTCTCTCGGACCACATCCAGGCTCTCCTACTGCAAAAACCCAACCAAGTGATCCCATTCTCCGTCAAGTTCTAAAATCACAACCATTCGACGGAGTACAAGATCCCTGTGAAGATACAGTTTCAGGACAAGAAACCTGACCATCTTAGTTCGATGACTACATCAAACTATGTTCAGAACCTCAAGCTGATCTTCTAATCATGATTATTGTAATTATGATTGTTTTTATTGTTTTTAATCGTGTATTTGTCTTTGAAAAAATATTTAAAATAAAAGTTTATTATTTATCATTAATTATTATTATTATTATTATTATTATTATTATTATTATTATTATTATTATTATTATTATTATTATTATTATTATTATTATTATTATTTATTGGATGTATTTCATACAAACTCGGTCAAAACCGGAGCTAACATGTTGTACGGACTTACGTCAAGTACTTCCATGTGTATCTATATTACATACCTACATTATTACTTTGTCTTAACTCTAACTAAAATAAGTCATTTATAATAAGTTTGTAGATGATGTTTTCTTTCTGCTGTGTACGGTCGTGGCCGATTTCTCGTCGCCATCCTAGCATTTGCTCTTCGGACTATGGGAAACCACGAAAACCATGTCAGGATGGAAGCTGTCTCGAAATCTCGAAGCATCATCTTAGTTTAGAAATTACGAACTATTCTACACGTGTTGAGTATTATGCCTTTTGAGTCTCGATGTATACATTGGGTTGAAGATCTAGTGTTTAATGCTTTCATGTAGCTTCTTCGGTATGATGCCGTTGGCTGATATAATGAATGGGATCGTATATTTACCTTTTTCTGTTTCCACATCTTCTTGATCTCAATTGCAAGTTCACTATACTTGTCAATTTTTTTCTCCACGTTGGTCTCGACGTATGGCACATTGGGATAGCAACGTCAATAGGGTAGTTTCTTGTTTCTTCTAGTCAATTATTATTAAATCCGGTCTGTTGTGATGTATTGTTTGGTCCTGTTATAACTGTGCGGTCGTAATATAATTTGAAATCTTTACTATCTAGTACTTTCTCTGGTTTGTATTTGTAGTAAGGTGTGTGGGTGTGTCAATGAGGTTGAATTTGATTGCTAGTTTGTAATGCATAATGTTAGCTACTTGGTTAAACCTGTAAGGTAATCTGTTTGACATAGTGACTGGCACCCGGATATGATGGGTTCGATTGTTTCACCCCTTGCACTACATTTTCTACATGATCGTTTACTGTCGCATCTTGTATTATGTATTTTTATAATTGTTCGTCGCAATCACTCTGTTGAATAGCCAACAAAAAACCCTTCTGTTTCTCCAAATAGTTCCCGTTGTTTAACCACCTATTTGATGTTTTTTATTCTACGGGGACCTTTGTGTAGTTCATCATAATGTTTCTTGTGTATGGTCTTTTCTGAAGACGTACTCTTTTGAAGCGTCAGTTATGAGTTTCCCTTGTAGATTGACATTTTCGTATGCTAGATTGAGGGAGTTAATAATTTGTCAGCTAGCACCACAGCCCTATGAAGTGTGGATGGTTGCTCTTTGTAAAAAAGTTTTTTCTTAAATGTCTATTTGTTTATAATATAAGTTGTTCAGATCAATTAGGCCCCGTCCTCCTTTTTTATCTTGGAGTGTCAATCTCTCTATTGCTGATTTAGGATGATGTATTCTGTTTTTGGGTAAGTGTAGTACGAGTTAATATTTCCAAACGCGTGGATGTCTGTCGCGTCCATTTACTGTTTCCGAATGAATATGTCAGTACTGGTTTTAAGCATATGTATTTATTGCTGGATCTTTTTTTTAAACCGTTTAGTTGAGTCTTGAGGATAGACTTTTAGTCGTTTTTTTGTATGTATCTATCAATTTTGCTTTCATAATGTTCAATCGGCAGCTTGTGAGAATCCTAAATATTTGTATACATCTTTATCGTCCATTATTCCAATCCTATTTCCATCATCTAGCGGGAACTCTTCTGTTGTGTAACCTTCCCCTTTTCGATATTTTAGCGTCTTACATTGTTTTACTCCAAACTCCATGCAGATATTTTTGACTTAATTCTAATGTTGTATTGACTAGACTTTTAAAAATTGAGCAAAACTTGATGCATACAACTTTAGGTCATCCATTTTAGAATAGGTGGAAAAATTGTGTGACATACCATATTATTGTCCTTAATTTTAAATCCGTATGTCGATCGTTAAGCATATGTGACAGTGGGTTTAATGACAGACAAAACATAATGCACTTAATGAGTCACCTTTGGAAATGCCACGTTTAATTTGATTGGATCTGTAGTTATCTGCTGGGTTTTTTATATTATTTTTAGTGTTGTTCTCCATGTCTCCATTACTGTCTTCAAAAAATTTACAATTACTGGGGTTTATTTTATATATTTGTAAAATCTGAATAAGCCATGTGTGTGGTGTTGAGTCAAAGGCTTTCTTGTAGTCAATGTAGTTTACGTGAATATTTCCTTTTCTTATTGTGTGCCTGGTTCATTACAGTAAGTCGATAATAAGTTGTTCTTTACATCCCTGCGAGTTCTTACAGCATCCTTTTGTTCCTCGGCCTTTATATTGTGTTCGCAATGATTATATACTTTATTTGTTATGCATGAAGTCAATATTTTATTATAGTTGGTAGACATGTAATTGACCGATATTTTCTTGGGTTCTTCGGGGTCATTTTCCTTTGGTTTGAGAAAGGTTACTCCTTCAGTAAAGAATTCGGTATTTCTTTAACTCCATTTTATAAACCGTTTAGACATTTTTAATTTGATTGTGAGTAGTATTTAAATTTTTTATACCAAAATTTTGAAATTATCATTAACTGGTGCTTTCCAGCTATGTGTAGCACTGATTGTCGACTTTAATTCATCAATAGTTATACCTTCGAATCTCATCTCATTAATATCGCTCATCCTAGCTATTTCATCTTGAATCCATTGTGCATCCTGGTTGTGTGCTACCGGGTTACCCCATATTCCTGTCCAAAACTCTTCTATCTCTGTCTTACCCCCTCAAATTTTCATCAAGATCGGATATGCCGTTTGCCCGGAAGAGAGCGAAAAAACAGACGGAAAAAAAAAAAAAAAACACCCGAGCTAAATTTTTTGGGGGGTCGGTGAAATTGAAGTCTTCGCTTCGCTCATCCAATTATTATTATTATTATTATTATTATTATTATTATTATTATTATTATTATTATTATTATTATTATTATTATTATTATTATTATTATTATTATTATTATTATTATTATTATTATTTAATAGACGTGCAAGAAACCCCCACATTATGGAATTTGATTCACTGAAAGGAAGAAAAAAAGGCTGTGTATAATCATTGTATAATCGCAAACGTAAGAATTACTGCTGCTTACTGTTACGTTCAGGTTTAGTATTCTGATTGGTCTCCCTTCACGTGACAGGCCTACTAGCTTGCTGACGTAAAAATCAGTAAAAATAGCAAACACCATGTTCTTACGTTCAACCATTGATTAAAGAAGGCTGGTTCAACACATGTGAAAACTACGTTTCTATTTACCGCGTTGATGGATGAGCTTTTTTGTAAGTTTTTAGTTTGCGTAGGACCACTTTTCCTTTGCAAGTGCTTTTTGAATGCATTGTAGGTGATTGTTGTCAAGTTTCTATTGTTACTTGTTAAATGCTGTTATAAACCTAAAAAAAACTCATATTAAAACCTTTATTTCTTTGGATTCTGTTTAACTTTTTAACTTTTTCTTTCAAAAGGTACTACATCACCATTATCTTAATATCCATGTAAAATATATTTTCGTTGTAGCCCCACCCGTTTGGTCAGAATTGGCCCAAATGTCACGAAAATATCGCACAAAAAATCGAAAAAAATCGTAAAAGTACGATATTCATGAGAAATATTTCTTCGATTGTACCCAAAAACAATACAGCTCTAAGTTCAGAGATTTCGAAGGTCCCCTCCAATTTTCATCAAGATCGGATATGCCGTTTGCCCGGTAGAGAGCGAACAAACAGACAAAAAAAAACACCCGAGCTAAATTTTTTGGGGGGTCAGTGAAATTGAAGTCTTCGCTTCGCTCATCCAAAAATATAAAGGACTTTTGCCCGAAAAGGAGTTTGTAGGGCTGTTTAAATTTGGGGCCTAAAATTATTTAATATTTAGTTAGACGCGAAAAAAAACTACAAAAACTACAAAACCTTTAACGTTTCTATTTAAAATAAATAACGGACTTTCACCTGAAAAGGAGTTTGATTAATTGTTATCAAAAAACAAAAATAATATAACGTAAAAAAATCGACGGGTATTTGAACCAACGAACGTTCGCACAGACATCAAATGTCACACCGCACTGTGATAATAAGCCGACTATAAACATGTTAGGTTGTTGTTAACTGGTTGAACGTAAGAATAATATCTTGTTTTTCTTACGTTCAAACGTAAGAATATACACTCCGAAGAAAAAAAACTTTAAAAATGGTAAATTGGTTAAATTTAAAAAAAAGCTATATTTTTTGTAGATTTAAATCTTCCTTGTACTTACCTACGAGAAAGAAAACAAATTTATTTTGAATAATTCCTTATCATGCGGGAAAACAGACAGTAATTTTTAATTGAATGCCCCCCCCCCCACCCCGCTACTGTGGCCACGTTCTCTGGACCCCAGACAAAGCAGACTTGTAGGCCAAGGCATAGAGGGCTCTCTGTAATGCAAAATGCAATGCGAAATGCACATTATGGGACATATTTTTTTATATTGGTTTGTTATTTTAATGTTCGTTAATATTACATTACAAGATTTAAACAGGAAAATTCTTAATTAACTCTTGCGAAAGTCGACTTTTGGTAGACCAAATTTGAGAAACCATTATAATTTCACAAATTTCTGATCCTCACTTGTACACACATCCATAGATTTTTGTCTAATGCTAGATGCCCGGCTTACAAATTAGCAGAATAATGCATGGTGTAATTTGGACTAGAACAATCGTTTTTTCCGCTCTTTCACAAAAACACCATTTACAAACGATCTGGCTGTAATTTTTGGCTCCAGGGCTAACCAAGGTGGAAACAGTCAAAACTTACCAAATAGTAGAATAATGATGTGAGATCAACCAGTGAGCTCAACCAACGGGCCAAGAGTAACAACAACACAAAATAAAACAATTAAACTATCCCAAACAACAGTGTCAGCAACCATTTAGAAAACAAAATCTACGCCACCTAGCTATGTGTTCTATTGCATTTAATTAAGAATGAATAAGTTACCTATTATTGTGCAAGTCGTGTTAGTTTGTAAGCAGACATTACCCTTATTGATAAGAGTATAGTCAAGTGTTATAAAGAAAGTGCAAATGGCAGTCTTGTCTTTTGATACCGTTTTGTCGCCTAATGTACGAGTTGTGATTAATTGTCTGCTTCGGGCTTACTCTCCAACCCCCAAGGATAGAACATTTTCCATCTGGACGACGTCGGTCAAACTGGCGGTTACAAAATTTGGTCTTTACCCAAGCGCATGTAGCCGCGAGCTGGTTGAATTCGAATATTCAAACTCAATGGAGTAGGCAACGGACTTACACTCCACTTCTTCTTCTGATAGGATGCTAAGCCACATCCGTGTAGCATTTAGATTCTATTTCCGATTCTAGTACACATGTTTTATTGATAAGGCATATTCAGTGTAATTCCGATTGATTAATAATTTAAATGTGATTCTTCAAAATGCATTTTATTCGCGAAAGACTATTCTTATTCCATTCTCAGTAGACCTTATTCGCGAGTTGAGACTAGGCGGACGTGAAGTGATTAAATCGTTATGTTTATGGTCTTATTTGTACAAGAATGAATCATAGAGAAGACATACCGGTATACCGGCGTGCCTGTATTACACGCAAGTGTCAGAGAAAAAACGTCAACTGCATATTTTGCTGTATTTTTTTTATGTCACGCACAAGCTTAGTGATGACCAACGACGTAGTTTCTTTGGAATCGATAGATTTATGTTGACTTTGGTGATGGCAAAGTTCCCCGTGCAAGAGAAAATCCCTACCGACCGTGAGTTTTGACGTCGAAGGCCGAATGCGAAGGCGTCTTAAATGAGAGACGGGACTATCGATGGTCAGTTCACGCTCGACCGTTGGTCCTGTCGGCTGCTGTGTCATCTCTTCGTGATAACAACAGGTAGGTGACTATTCTTCGCGTTGGTTCAAACGTTTCGGCGTACAACCCAGGGGCGTGGGTTCGAACACCGTAGAAGACAGGTTTTTGTAACTGTTCTTCATTCTTATCTTTTAAAAAAACTATTAACATGAGATGTGTGAAGTTAGCGGAAGTCTACTTTATTTGATGTAAGGGCGCGCCAACCGTTAGGTCATTATGCGCCACTGTAGCTTAGGGGTGGAAATATCCGGCCACGGGCAAAGGGGAGGTAAAGAGGGTTTCTCACGTTGCGGATCGTTCGTATCGTCGTGGTCATCGGAGAGGTCGTCGAGGGTAATGTAATGACTGCCAGAGCTCGCCTTTAAAAGCAATGATTTATAGTGGTGCGTTGTTGGTGTTGTTTGATATTTTGGCCAGAGCAAAGACTTTCGATCTTTATTATGTCAAAGTTAAGAGATTTAAAAGGTTCCCTGAGGTATTTATCAAGCTTATGAAGTGTTGTGTTTGTTGGAGAGCGAACAAAACGTCCGAATTTTTTTAAAAATACGATAAATACGCCTACGAGCTTTCTTTTCCTTTTTTAACTTTGTATGTCTAAACTCCAATATTTTAAAGGTTCCCTTGAAATTAGTTCAATATGGGAATACCCGTTTTTCCGCTAGAAAGAGAACAACGTCCAAATAAACATACTCACACATTGAATCGTTCGAGGTAAAATTGTGTCATGGTATAAAATTGAAAGTTTCACTACGCTCATCTAGGCTAATTATTATTTTATTATTGTTTGTCTTGTTATCACCAAATGACCGCAAGAGCATCGCAGATTGTAATATAAACCCTAAGCTCTATTAATTGGGCCTACTGAAACCTACCTACTGAAACTGAAAGACTCCCGTACCAATATTTTTTTGTTTGAGTATCGTTTAAGTCGCGATCAAAGATAAGGGAATCTACGATTTCTTGACAAGTTTTAAGAAATTCCTTTGAATCGTGTTGCCGCCAAATTATCGTTGGGAGTCAATTGTTATTAAAAATAAGCGTTAAATGGTTTGAAGATTGTGACATTTTAGTAACTAGTCTCCACAAAATAGACCACACGTTATTTTTTGTGGTTACTCCAATGACGTAATTTCTAATTTCATTTCAATTATAATTAATTAATATTCGCCTTCTTCGTTCAAAAAGACTGACCAAAATCTACCCGCAATCTTCACACATTATAACTTATTGACATCGGTAGAAAAGCCATGGCATTAGTTATATCTGTGTGTGTACTTTCTTTCGTTATCACTTCCGTTCCTTATTTGGAGAAATCCGGACTATCGTCTTGAGTTAAGAGCTGTTGCTTGCTGTAAACAATAAGTACGATGACCTACACTGAAAATTGCGGCACTAGAAATGGTGCTATATAAACTTGCATAGAAGGCGACAGATCAAACATGCGAGCGAGAGTGTTGTGCAGTTTCAACTAATACAATAACCTGTGATTTGAGTGTGTATACTATACGACAATGAGTTATATTGTTGATTTATAAATTAAATTTAGATTTTCACTGACGACAACCTTTTTGATCTAAAAAATTATATCTTCAATAATATTGTTCACTTTAATATTTCGATTTAAAAAATAAATTACACAAAGACAATTATATTCTTATTAATTGGAGTCTACCTTATCAGTTACATAACTGATTGTCATTGGGAGACTTAAGTTTAAAGCGAACACAATACGACTTGATCGTTCCTCGAATAGTTATACCAGACAACCGTCAATCGAACCCTGGACCTTCTTCATTAAAAATAGGAGTGAAAGTGAAATCACAAGAATAATAGGAATACGCACGCAATAAATCGCAATATCGACCCAAGCCCTTGACATATCCATTTTCAATTTTAGAAGAAAATAAAAATAAATATAATTCGTATTTAGATTAGTCACAGACAAGACAGTCACATAACTGATTTTCAGTGGGGGACATTACATTTTAATCCAACCGAGCCAACCCTGTAGGCGCCGACACCATCGACGAGTGAACAATGAATGACCAATAAACTACATGGTGAGAGGTCAGTTAGGAAGGAATTTGCAAGTACTATTTTAAACTGCTAAATTCCAGAATTTGTCGTTGGACTGAAGAAAACCTAAGAACAACCGAGAATCATGGTGGTTGGTATATAAAAGCGATACTCGAGCGTATAATGCTTTTCTAACTGTGTCTATGCATAATATTATGTTCATCGATCGAGATGAATTTGTTTGTGTATTTCAGTAAAGTGATGCGTATATTTATACATGACTTTGTTGTCAAAGTTTGATTTTGATCCCGTTAAATAACATGAAAAAAGTACCAGTTTAAAATTAATGGACTTCGAGGATGCGAGGAATAAAACTGGGTCTTAAACCCACTGTCCTCCATTTTTTCCTTGTTATAAATTAGTTAATTTTAAGCAATCAATTCGAGTTTTGCATTTTTTCTAAGATTTTTAGTATTTTTTCATATTTTGTTTCGTGATTTTTTGGGAAATTTTGGATTTTGAAGGCAACATTGTAAGTTAAAATGAAAATTCTATGTGCAAACCTAAAACTAGTTTTTATCTGAATTTTTTTGCATATTTTGGATTGTGTGTATCTCAAATATCTGCAATACTATAAGAGATATATCAAATTTCCGGGACAAACCAGCATTTGCTTGTTTTTATCTGTTTTTTTTTTGCGGATGTCTATTTCTGTATCTAAAAGGTACCATTCGTATTATTGGCATGGGGAAAAAATTATTCACAAAACAAAAATTAAAAAGTAGGGGTTAAATTGAAAAACAGTATTATTACGCGCATTTAAATCGGAAACTTGATATCCTTGTTTGTGGACGCAGGGTCAGAGGGTTTTTAATTACTACATATTCGATAAACAAGGATGAAGTCATGTATTAGTAGAGGGTCATAACAGAACCAAAAATGTTGATTTTCTAGCATGCAATTCAAAATGTGCGATAGGACTGTACTCGCTGCACTTTTCTCACCCACTCCACTCCTGCACTCTGTTTGTGACTATTTTAAAATAATGACGAAGAGTTTGAAGAAGGTTCGCAACCACTCAAGCATTCAACGAGCATGTCCAAGTGTTGCTATTACGCATGCGCTTATACAAACCAAGCGACAACCGTGATAGCACGTAGAACGCTGGGTTTTTGGTTCGTTTGCTTGCTCATGAAGCGATGTGTAAGCGCGTGTTCGTTTAGTATATAACCAACTGTGGAAGAAGTGGCCGTAGACGTGTGGCGACTCTTAACTAAGAAGTGGGCGTTAGATCCACGTTGGAGGATGAGCGTTGATTAGTTGGATAAAACCACACCTAGGGCGAGGAACTCTAAAGCAACACTAAACTAAGTTGATAGAACAAGATTTTTTATGTTTGTTGGCTCTCGGGTTTCAAAGTTTCCCACGTTCAAAACAAGATGAACGTGTGACGTCATGCTTCCATTTCCATGGCAACCGATATGTGGCTGGTTTTTATGAAAACTGTGTTTCTTTAATCAATGCAGCCCCATAATCTCTGTGGAAGCAACTACACTATAATAAAGGCTTTCCGTTATTAAAAACAAATGTAATTGTTATTAATGTCTTCGATAATATTATCAAAAAGATGTTGGAATAGACACATTGGATAATAGGCACGGTTTAAATCCTAGATA
This sequence comes from Sweltsa coloradensis, assembly GCA_024449915.1. NCBI lineage: Eukaryota > Metazoa > Arthropoda > Insecta > Plecoptera > Chloroperlidae > Sweltsa > Sweltsa coloradensis. The sequence continues at coordinate 32,119 of JAMZAV010001077.1, forward strand.
CAGAATTCATTTTTCTAATTTCTGATTACAACCGATACATTATAATATCACCTCATATAGTCTCCAAGAAATCCAACTGAATTCATAGATGCATCTCTGTGGGTCCAGGAGGGCAAAGCATCCACACATTACACATACTCATATATTACGCACATTTTGTTTCTCGTTTGCGCAATAACGCAACTAACAACATTCTAAGAGGAACAGTATATCAGCTCATCTTCATCTACATAAACAAGGTATTTATAGGTGCATCCTAAATATGATGCATCCAGACCCCCATTCAGAAAAAATATACCCATTGCACTTCGTCATTTTAGTTCACAATTGTTTTAATTAAAAAGTCAACATTTCGCAAAAATTCGTATCCATTTTATGTAGGAGCGCATAATGAACAAAATGAAAACATTCAATTTACTAGGTACTCACATAAAAAAGAATTATGTTATGTTATTGTTTTGTCATTACGCTAAAGGCCTAAGGCCTGCTCAAATCTCCACGAAATTTTCATGGAACCTTCAAAATCTCTACCTCAGGCATGTACTTATTTTTAAATGCAATTGAAAAATATTTTTCTTGAAAATCGCACTTAATTAACGATTTAAAAAAAAATAACAGTGTTTAATTTCCAATCGTTACCTATAACTACCTATACCAACAACCTTAATCCCCTACAACCAATCTTAAAAATTCTTCTGCTCCTAGTATTCTCTGAAGTCAGGGCTTACATTGACACGGAACTGATAAAGCCTCACCGGGCTCAATGCAGTTGTGCATCCTATTCTCCAAGGAGGCCCAATGTATGCCTAAATGGGCCAAGGCAATAGATTGATCTGCAGTTGAATCTCGGCGAGAGCAATATATTAACACTCTGTTTGGTACACAACTTGTGGTCTGTGGTTGTAATGCAATTAGTTAGCCAAGGCTACGTGCGATATCCTTGACAGTGGAGAGACTCATTGGAACGGAACCAAATACCTGACGATGGCTTCATTTAATTGTTCGTTAAATTGGCAAATGGATCTCAGATTTCGTAACATTTAACCATAAAAAGTGAACATATTAAATTACAAGCAATTTGAAAAAAAAACTGACATAAATTAATAACTATTCTACAGCTGATATTGAAAATCGTTCGAATGCATGTTATAATGTGCAGTAATGCAGCGTAGGCTACATTTTCTTCTTCTTCTTTGAATATAAATCAAAATGATCTTCTCTTCTCAATCAACGTGCCCAAGATGTTCTTTTACCTACTCATTAATTTGGTCCAACAATTTTTTAGCTTTTACAACTCTTTTAACATCGCGGAAACTACACAATTGAACACATTAGCTTAAAAAATCTAAAACGTGTTATGGCGTAAAAACTGTTCAAAATTTGAAGTCTTCATTTTTTCGTATAGGAAATTAGTCCAAAATACAATTTATAACTCAGTGGAGACTTCTGAGGTATAGGGTGTGACTGTTGCGATAGTTTGGGACGCATTCTCGTTTTTATTGATGAAAACCTTTAGTCAAGGTTGCCAGTGGCGGGGATCGAACAGGCCAATTAATATCGCATCAGCTGTACTCCCATCAGTAAATTATACCGTGTTTGAAAACATAGACTGGGCTAACAGGAGAAATTTTATTCAACCGTAAACAGTGAAATAAACCACTAAAAGATAATAATATAATAAATAGCAAAAACATCAAAATGAAACGCAATTTTACTCACTTCATGCGCAGATAATAGTACTGCGAACACTCTAAAACGAATCCTGGATGATGACATCCACACAACTCCCGAACAAATAGAGTCGGAGAGTGCTAATTGTAAAGTCATCCGCCATTTAACACAATGTTGAGCTTCAGCCTCTCTTGGAACCACCTACAGAATAAGTTGGAAAGTAAATACTTTAGAGTCAAGTCATATTCCGACTGTCAAGATTGATCAGTTGAACCTCGTAATCCGACTCACCAATGACACAGTCTTGGCAAGGGATTGTTGTATAAAACGCAAGCCAATGCAAACCACGTCGTATATCTGCAACGACCAACTGGAAATACCTAAATCCATTACCACTCAGTCACGACACGTTTAAATACAAATCTAAATGTTTTTTTATCCATCTAGACAGCATTATAATTTTAATTTGTTTGTATCAGGTGTAGGAATTGCTAATGCTAGTTATCAAACAAGAGCTTAGTCATACGTCGTGGTCGTGGGTAGGTCTCTACAGCATATACACATAATATAAACTCGTGCTGTAAGTGAGATATATAAGTCAAGGTGGACATTGAAACCAGTTTCATGGTAAGCTAAGTAAGTTATATGCATTCGAACGATGTAGCTACATAATGAATGGAAATATTATTTTTGCCGAGGGTCAGTCATGACCAGAAGTTACTCCACGACTTACTGGCAGACTCAGCCGGAACTGATTGCCACGATTTATTGTTGCGTCCAGTAATTGTAATGATAGTTCTGGATTATCATCTGTCAATGTCAAAGTGAGAGATAATTTCTGCAATTCTGTATTTATTCGAGAACTTAACAACATAATTGTGGTATGGAGAGATGGATGGATTATTTCATAGAATATAATTATGTGCTGTCGAGCCAATTCTTACTATTTGCGCAATGGTACCGGTGAATTCTAATTTATAACTAAGTTTATGCACTCTATTTGCCGCAACCCTTAAAAACATAAGGGAAAAACATTTAAGCAACTATTTCTAAATTTTAAAAATATCCTTTATCTAAAATATACTATATATATTTTTTTTAACAAGAATGCGTGCTTTTTATATAACCCCTTAAAAATGTTTTGATAATTTGAAGAAAGTTTTTCTTGATGTGATAAACCTGGATATTGTCTGATGACGTTCACTTTGTGTGTGGACAGCGACTACACCTGTCTATCACACCTCCGCAAATACATAATTCAATAAGATGGGTACAAGAAGCATGGTGACGTAAGACAACACAGTATGCGAGAGTGGTCTCAAGTTCGCCAGTGAGCAACGCAACTTATGCAACGACATATTTACAACATTCTTTTTTGCATTCTTAAGAGTTGTTTAATGTAAAAAAAGATTGCAGTAATTCTACCACACTACTCAAGGTTGCAAAATTCCAGTGTGACAGAGAACTTATCTTGGAATCTTGTCGTCTGGTATATTGAGTAAATATAACATTCATTTTGTGAATCAACATCGCCCACTCTGGCATTTTATTAAGGTATAATGCCAGCTGGCTTGTCGTAAAAAATAGAACTACCGTGAGTCCGTGACTGAGAAATGGTCTAATGACCATTAATTTGTTTAATAATAAACAAATTTGCCCATCCATAAAAACAAGACTAAGTTTTTTTTAAACTTTAACCGACATAGGAGTACCCGGTACATGCACATACTTTGTGTGCTTGTACTCAACATGTTTATTTCTTTAGGGGCACCCGTTCAGTCACTATGACACGAGAAAATAGGGCGCGTCAACCGGTAGGTTAAAATAGTCGGATGTCCAAATGAGTGTAATTCGTGTGTTGCTTTGCTTGTGAAAGTAAAAACACATCAGCGGGCGTAGGAGGCGGAATCGAGAGGCCATAGCTCATGGTCGTAGCGTTGGCTTTGCGATTGGCGTAAAGTGGAATGAGTGTTTGTGCGGGTTGCTGTAACGAGTAACATCCGAGAGAAACGACGTTAATTCAGAATTTACCACTTTCTTCATTATGTCCTCGTTTCTAGTGGTGAAACCAAAAATGAAACCACCACCACAAACCACCAATATAGAGGGTAGACTAAATCATTTGACACAATATACGAATCAAATAGCATAAATTTACCCTAGGTATAATAATTAAGTTCCAGGCGTCAAGAGCTTGACCCTATCAGTTTTTGAGGGGATTAATAAAATCACTAATCTCCACACAAAAAACAATACATGGAATTGGAAACATGGCTCTGTTTGGACACGATATTGGGCGCATGCCAACACTTGCGATCGTCCATGGTGGTTCGTATGATTGGGCCACAGTCCGAAATGTAGGTTCACATAAGGGTTGTTGGTTCATATATCGCATGCAGCACATTTCCTACAATTTTGAAATCAACGAATGCAAAACGAATGCAATGTATGCCTCTAATAATCAGTTGGTTTGTTTCAGCATTTCAAGAACCTCACATAATGAAGAACATTGTCACAACGGGGACTGTGTTGGCCATCTTTGCCACACTATGCTGCGATGCCGTAGTAGTTCGGCAGAGAAGGCAAGGTGAGATAAACACCACGAAGCTTTAATAAGGGAGGTCACGGGTTCGATTCCAGCAACCTGCGATCCTAGTTGAAGAGAGATTCACGCTGCAGGTGTTTGACCGTATGAATCCTAATATTGTTAACGAAGTGACATTATATATTATATGAAAATAAAAACATCGTGTTTAGGCATGGTTTAGGTGTTGATTCCCATTTTACACCACCGACAATCCTCAAGAGACATATTTTTCTATGAAACAAGTAAAAAATAAATACAAAATAGTAATTAGTAGGCCCACCATTCTAGATACACCGCCGTAACATTGCTAAAACGGCAACTCATGGCTGTGGTGGTTACGCCCTTTTAGTCCACCACATTGCGTAATAAGAACAATACGCACACGAGTGACAGTTAATTATTCATGGGTCTCGGTTAATTTCTATGTGTGTTATAAACTGTAAGCTTTTCGACATTATTACTACTATCGCTTTGTGTGAAAGTGTATCTATCTGGTGTTCTACTGTATGACAAATCGGCGGGCCATTTCAAACTATTGTCTAATCGACACATGAATTCGACTCCCTGTAAATTTGTCACGCACGCATCGAAATACCTAGGCGTGTCTATGTATAGGTATCTACAAAGTCTAGGAAGTACGTTCAATTGCAATTGAAATGGTGTTGTCATTGACATAGTTCATTTAATTATCAACGCACTGAAACACTGTGCCGGAGGTCCATGCTCTCGTGTGTATACACATAGCAGTGCACGCTCACACACGCAAGGGGGAGAAAGGCTGCGAATAGTCATATAAGCATGGTTCGAATATTACAGGGCGTTGGCATTGACACAAATTGTGTTGAATTTTGGAGATCCCCCACGGCCGACGAAAAAGCAACAATGTAGCAATATTGTTGACGGGCGCGGGTATTCCCATGCTATCTATAAGCGTCATAGGCTGGCCGCATTGTTGCATATCTTATTAATTTATCGCCTACCTACCTAGGAAGCACATGTACACGCTTCGTTGCCAGCTAGCTTCGTATAATTAAGTATCCGTGGGCGTTTTGTTCCGGCTTGACAGGAGACCAAACGAGGGCTATAATACGCATGAAGAATAATGGATTTTAAAGGTCACTCGTGCTGGTCACTAGATGCTGCACCGAACCGATTTTATGGTTAGTGCATAATGATCATTTCTGCCGGAAGCGATTTGGACGTAATAACCAACAGAATCATATGAGGTTCATTAATAATCACATAACGGGATATACTGATTACGATTGTGATTAATTGTATAAAACGTGGCAATGACATTTATCGTCAAGTAACGCAACTTGTAAGGAATCCCAGGGTAAAGGATGACTCTCCTATATTTAACGCCAGTGGACCAACTTCAATTTACGGACATACTTAGGACAAGGATCTACATTCAACTAATGTTACAATGTATCATCACTGGGCAGCTCCAAGACAGGATTTGCTTTAGTTTAGTGCAACAAACAGGTTTATCGAATTACTCAATTTAATATAAACCTCTCTGTTGCAATACATTGTTGCACATATTGAATGTCATTATCGAAATGAAATAATACCAGTTGTGGAAGAATGGGTTACGACATAGTATGGACAGGACCGAGGTCACAAGAGGTCACGCCGAAAGAATTAGGACTCGTAGAGGGCATACCCAGAGATTACCTTGACTTTGTAAGATACCGGTCCGGTAGGCAGGTCTAACTTTATAAGCCTGACAAGGTTGTAGCTATCCATATGCTGTGGTTGGGTCTCGGATTGGGTTGTAAACAAAATAACTCATACTGAGGAATACCAATGCCAGACAAGCAGAAATAAGAAAGGGAGTGTTTGTTTGCGTGAACAAAATTAGCGAGGTAAGGTCGTCACTAACCGACTCTTTACTATGGTAATTAACAAGTTTCCAACGACGTCATATTCATAGTCTTAAAAAGAGTTAAAAGCGCTATTATTGTAAGGTGGGATGGGCATGTCATGCAGAAAATACGCATGATAATATTGCACTTGCTTGGAGCTTAGTTTATGTTTACACAATTTCAAACCACTCTGTGTTCATAGAAAACATTATGTAAATAAAAATATTTCAAACCGATTTTGCACTTTGCAAAAAACTAAGACTACTGACAATTCAAAGCAATATTGCATTGACTTTCCCAGTACATTGTTCATATTCTGAAAAATGTGTTTCACGCACTTCATAATGCAGTCTTCATAATCGATTATTTTGTTAAGGTACTTCGGTAAAATTACAATTACCAAGTAGGGCCTAATCAACCAAAATGAAAAAAAAAACACAAAAAAAACATAACAGTTTGGAATATGAGCGAAATAAAACATAGAGTGGTGGAAAAAGAAGATAGTACAAAAACATAAAAATGTAAATTAGATTAGGCTAATTCTAAAACTTGCCACTTGCTTCCTCTGAACGCCAAATTACCAAATAAAATAATAAGTAATAACATACATAAAAAATATAATAAACATATGCATATAAAATACAAAACACAAATTGTAGTAGTGCTAGAAAAATGATGATTTTGATTTAGAAAATACATTCCAACAATGATAACAATGGCATGATGATCATGTAATATATATTATTTAAATTAAATCATGGGATGCACAGAGAAGTGCGTAAGAACTTAGTAGGTAGGCCTATTGAGGTGGATGGGTCAAAACTCGCAAGGGGCATCGGGCATCAATACACCTACTCAAAAACAAACATTCAGCTGCAAATATCTCCCCTAAAAAGTGGCCAAACCAAAGTTTGTATTTACGTCGAAATGTTGGCAGTTAGCCAGACAATACCTTTGTAGGAAAAAAAGAATCAACAAATTAATGTGTGATCGATTCATGTCCGCACTGATATGTGAAGGTGATTACACAAGTTTACTAAAATTACAACACAGGCCCGTATATGCATCACCCTTTCTGTCCCTCCATCTGTCTGCGAGTGTCACGTTTCACGATAAACACGAGCACGTTGTTTGGGCATTGCCCTTCAACAAGGATGATATTGTACAGAATGTTTTTGGTGGTACGGGGTGGGGCTAGCCTCCCAGAAATTTTGATTATTCATGTGCCCGGCACCTCTTTCATTAACAAGGGCATTTTGGTTGGGGGGTGCTAGTAGTCTAGATTATTATTTATTATTATGTCCCTGCTTCCAAAGCAAAAAGTCACAAATTTAAGTTACAGACCAGGTAAAAGTTTTATCACTTCTGAAATGGTCTTCTATCATCTGTTATTACTTATAAGGAATAGGATATGTATTGGGATCAACAAAGCACACAAAGAATTGTAGAATAGAATTGTTTCTTCCAAATTAGCTTTGTCAATGTCGTCCCTCTGGTGAATTTTGAGTTATTCATCTAGTATAAATAGTTGGGTTTGTAAAATCAGTTCTGAAACTAAGGGGACTTGGGAGGTGGTAACTGCTAAATAACCATTATAAGTATCTTTGGGGTCAGACCTCAAATTATCCATTTTGCTTTAATTTCAATAACATTCATCCATTTAATTTTATGTTCAGGAGGCATTGTGAGGTTTGGTGACCCTGCTCAATGTTCCACCCCGAGAGGTCAACGTGGAAGCTGTATCAACATCCGCGCGTGTCCGGAACTGTTGGATCTCCTGCGCTTGCAAGGACAACGGCCAGGGGTGTCTGATTTCTTGCGCTCGTCAGTGTGTGGCTATGAGGGTTTGGACCCTCGCGTCTGCTGTCCGCAGCAAGGAAACCGACTGACGCCGGTACCTAGACCCAGCCCAGCACCCACCACGCCAATACCCACCACCACCACCACCACTACACCATCACCAGACCCAGAACTGCGGGTAGATGTTGGACTGCCCCGGCCGCCGCTGTGTGGCTTCAGTAATCAGTCAGACTCGAGAGTTATTGGTGGGGTTGATGCTAAGCTTGGTGAGCATACACAAACTACAGTTTACTTATTACAATACTAACTATTATAATCATACATTGTACGTACGATATGCCTTTCCAGTAAAATGTGAACATCTAGACTATAGCTAGAGGCATTTGCTTTTCACAAAAAGTGATAACACCAAATAAAAAATTGCAAAATTTGACCATAAAACAGGAAACTGCAATTAAAATAGTACACATATTAAATATAAAAAACAATTACAAACGTTAAATTCGCATTATCCTGGGTTGTCACACCAATGCAAAGGTCAACAAGGTCACAGCCCACAGAATGACCTTTTTCCCTAGACTTTCAAAAATAAGTAAACAAAGTCTTTACATGTAGTTTGGGTATAGGACTAGACAATTGCTTATTCTCAAATTCTATTAGTATTCTCAATATGACCACGCAACCAGAATTTATCCGACTTTACATGACAAATATAACTTATTACTTAGGTTTCAACATAAAAACACAACAACATGCTCATGTTTAAAATAGTATGAACTAAGTGATCTCCCCAAAAATATGACATCATCCTAACCCTCTCCTTGAGAATACTATTCCATATAAAACAAATCAATATTAACCAATATGACATTTATTGTGGAATTTAATCGATCAATTCTCCAAGAAAACCCTTCAATATTTAGTTTTGGGCATTGAAGACAGTTGTTTGAGTTCGGGCCAACTTTTTTTACAGTAAAGTTTGGCAGCATATTTACTGTCCATTACTGAAAAAAGTAAGCCCTATTTTGAAAATGTGCTCCAATTGCTCAATACACACATTTTTACTTAACAATTTGGTGCAATCACAAGCCGATAGGACAAACAATAGAGCTTCCAAGTGACCCAGACTATACCCATGCATTCTGCGTCAAAGCCTGGATTGCTCGAGAAGCTGAGCTTAGCAAAACTCAAATGCGTGCACTCAGGTGTTGACGATTGCAGCTGAACCAAATTTTGCATGAATGCTAATAGAGTACCTTTATATTGATATCCACACTTGGTTGCCAAGAATTAGCCTTAAAAAATCAATGCGAGAGGTAAGTCCAAAACGTGAAAAAATGGGAAAATTGTTAACGTGGATTTCAATTCTAGAAATTCCCACCAGATGGTTTATTTTACGATAAAACCAAATTACCCTACGCGTTTACACTGATTTAAACATTGATATCCAGTATAAAATTTTGGATTAAAAAAATCTGTACACTTGGAATAAATTCTCGCTGTTCCCCAAAATTGATTAAATTATAGAGATTTCACGATATTTTAATTAAAAACAGATGGATTTATCTAAAAATACGCGTACTGGATCTCAAAGATTGATCCTTTATTAACGTAATTGTGAAATATGATACCGATGCTGTTAACTGTTTACCCGATAAAAGAAAAAACAAACAGAAAGCTGAGCGTCTAAACTCGTCTCCGCGCCAGCCTCAACGACTCCTGTTAAATGCTGAATTTATCCTCTTCTCAATCCATAGTAAGCATGGGCGCCGGGAGGGGGGAGGCAAGGGGGGGCGCTTGCCCCCCCCCCCTGGATTTCAGGAAAAATAAATTTTAACTAGTGATATGCGTTTATTACATACTAGGAAAACGCTAAAGTCCCGCCGCGTTGATGGATGAGCTTTTTAAAGTTTTTAGTTTGCGTGGGATATCTTGACTTTTGCAAGTGCTTTGTTTTGTTGCCTACGCATTGTAGGTGATTGTTGTCAAGTTTCTATTGTTTCTTGTCAATTGGTATTATTTATCGTAAAAAACTTGTATTAAAAGCTTTATTTCTATGGATTCTGGCTAACTTTTTCAACTTTTTCTTTCAAAAGGTACTACATCACCATAACCTTAATGTCCATGTATAATATGAACGTTGTAGCCCCACCCGTTTGGTCAGAATTGGCCCAAATGTTACAAAAATATCACACAAAAAATCAAAAAACTTATATTAAAAGCTTTATTTCTATAGATTCTGGCTAACTTTTTCAACTTTTTCTTTCAGAAAGCAATACATCATCATTACCTTAATGTCCATGTGAAATATGAACGTTGTAGCCCCACCCGTTTGGTCAAAATCGGCCCAAATGTCACGAAAATATCGCACTAAAAATCGAAAAAAATCGTAAAAGTACGATATTCATGAGAATTTTTTTTTCGATTGTACCCAAAAATGTAGCAAGTCTAAGTTCAGAGAAAACGAAGGTCGTGACAAATTTTCATCAAGATCGCATATGCTGTTTGCCCGGTAGAGAGCGAACAAACAGACAAAAAAACAAACAAAAACAAACAAAAAAACAACCGAGCTAAATTTTTTGGGGGGTCGGTGAAATTGAAGTCTTCGCTTTGCTCATCCAATAAATTAATGTTTTTGTGAAACCGAAATTCAATTGAAAATTAATATTAATAATAATAATAATATATTTAATGATCTGATCGGGAGCAGAGTGTTGCTAGTTTGTTTGTTTTTAGTACTTAGTAATGTATTGAAATTTCGCATTTTCCTTTTTGGGTCTAGTCAATCACGCCCGTTTTCCATTTATTTTATGTTATGTGATATTATGTGTATGATTTATTGAAATAAATAATAATACTGTAACAAGATATCGTTTCTATGATTTGTAGGCTAGTAAATTATTAGTCGATGTAGACCTCTAAGAACGTGTTTATGTTTTATATTTTTATTCCACATTGCATTGCAACTGGAGAGAACTTACAAGTTGCAGTTTATGTAAGAAAAGAAAATGTGATCAAAACAGTCACATTCATTATAATTTTATGCAATTAAAATAAAGCCTTTATTTTTGAAACGTGTGTCTCATTTTCAACTCATAACCCATTTTAGTAACCGTATAAAAGTTGAGACACAATGTTTTTTTTTTTACTTTCTAGTATCTACTGCACAAAAATTACATAATTTCGGTATCGTATTCAGCCCACTACTTTTTTCTAAAACCCACCAAATGCATTCTAAAAACCTGATTTTCAAAAATTTCGCCTGCGGCGCTATTGAACCCCCCGTGCTTGCCCAACTAAACTACAAATTGTGATTGTTGCCCCCCTCTGCTAAAATTCCTGCCGGCGCCCATGATAGTTGGTGTTTCATTCATGTATTCTGTTACCTCAGCTTCCTGGCCTTGGATTGCTGCCCTGACGTACCACCCGAAACGCAACAGTCCAGACCCCAAGCCCCAGTACAAGTGTGGGGGAGCCCTCATAACGGATCAACACGTACTCACTGCTGCACACTGTGTACACAACCGGGCTGACCTGTAAGAATTCTCACTAACAAACACACTTTCATAGTTTCTAAGTGTGGAAAATGACTATTGGCTAGTTAGATTGGAGAAGGGTTGACAGGTTGGGAAAGCAAAGAGAACATAAAGAAAACATATATGTTAATGTTCTCACTTCTCTTGTCTTGTTGACAGGTTGGGTATCCAATCACACTTTCATAGTTTCATAATTATGAGCTTTTAATGGACTATTAAACAATTCTGCATTATAACTGGCAATATAATATAATTGACGTAGGCAGAGTTCAATCATTTAGCCCCTACTCAATGCAGAACAATGCAAAAGAGCCCATTAAGGATAGAATGATGACATGCATAATAGGATTGAATTGACTATAGGTGAAGTACCACACATGGCTTTAACCACTGCAGAGACAAAATGGTAAATTCAATAAACTGTAATTATATGTAACATTGAAGATCATATTTGATTAATTTATTGAAAGCAATTGCAACTGTGGCTTTATGTGAGCCATACTTTGCTTTGAATTTGCCCTATTTAATTGGCAATATGAAAAACTCATGTTGTCTTCTAGCATTTTCAAATTAAAGTAGTACACTTCAATGGTATGCACCATGCTTGTAAGACGAGTAAGCACAGCGAACAAAGTCTTAAATTGCAAGTCGAACGGATCTTTGTTGTGACAATGTTTGTAAAATGTATGTATGTTTGTTTGATGCCATACGACCGAATGGCCAAACAGATTGAGTTGAAATTTTAAACAGACATCCGGTACCAGTATACTTAGAACTGCAAACAAAATGAGCAAAACCCGTTGCAATTTAAACCTAAAAGAAATAATAAATTGAAAATATAAGCTGAAATGGGTATGATGTTCTGGAAAAATCATTTTTATCGAATCATTTTTTTAATGTCAGACGGTGACCAAGGTGTACCAAATCTTGCACGCCCAAGGTTACCCAAATTTCCGCTGAGAGGCTGGGAACCTTGCAATATTTACATGTATTTCGTACTGGCAATGTTTTCTATAGTATTGTATGTATTTCAAAACATGTTCTTTAATTTTTTTAATACAATCCAGAAATTAAAAAAATATATCTCGATCGTATCGCCTTAGTCATACTAGTCTAGGAAAATGTCAAAGTCATTGTTAGACGAGAAAGCGAGCCATGGTTTTTAGTTTATAGTTGGTATAAGGGCACGTCAACTGTAAGGCCATAATGCGCCATTCTAGCCTATGATAGGCTAAGGAGGAAAGACCCATGCTGTCTAGATCCAGCCACAGGTAGGGTGAGGAAAGGGAATGTTACCGGGTACACAACACATGGCTCACTCACTCGTCTTACGACTTTGGCGTTTTCCTAATAATAGTGGACATTGGGTAAGATCGAAAACTAAAGAGCACTAAATAATACATTAACTAATTTTCATCTCGACATTTGAAATTTGAACACAGTAGAGAAAGTTAATAATCATCCATTAGATAAAGTGTGATATTGTATCTCCACAACAGATATTCCGTGAGACTTGGTGATCTGAACCTAGAATCGGACGCAGACAATGCCCAGCCCATCGACGTGGCCATCGCCAAGAGGAAGGTGCACGAGAATTATAGTTCTACGTCGTATACAAACGACATCGCCATTCTTACACTTGAGAGGAAGGTGCCCTACTCATGTAAGTATTCCCTTATTCTACTGCAAAACAAAAAATACACATCAAGTAAATTTATCAAGTCAGCTAGTAGACGGACAGTTTTACCCAGGCATGGAGCTTCTCTCACACTGCGTCAATGTGTGCATACGTATCAGGATAAACTACTAGCTGACTAGCATACGGCATAACTACCTATGTTCAGTGGTACGGCACGATCCACAACCAGCCATGTACTGGAGTTGGTGCTCTATCCCAAACAAATTATCATTGTAATAGAAATTAGATACAAATGACATTCAACTGAAAACAGACTACCTTCAATTTCTCTGACAAATATATTCTTCCAGATTTCCTTTTTGTTTTTGCACTTCTTGTTCAAATGAAGTAGAAACTTTTAGCTTTACAAAGCCAAAAAGCAAGAGGGAGCAGGATTACTTATACAGCAACACTGTTTATGCTACCTGTATTTATTTGCAGTGTGTATCGTGAAATTAAAAGAATGTTGTGGTTTTACAGATTTCATTCACCCTGTCTGTCTTCCACTCTCATCAGACTTACGGTCCCAAAATTTTGTAAGATACATGCCGTTTGTTGCTGGATGGGGAACCACATCTTTCAGTAAGTAATATAAACCATGAACAATTTTAACACGAATACTATGTGAATGTATGTAGTACATACACACTAATAAACAACAAAGGTATATATTTAATAAAAACAATAGTTCAATATTATACAGCATTTGAAGAAGTCATTAAAACTTTAAAAGGACTCGCTAACGGCTAGCACAGGAAGAGAAACATCTACAGCAATATGATTAGTGATTTAGGTACTAGGTATTTACCTACCTTAATTATCAATATTTCAAATATACAGTAATATGTATAGGCTTACTTGGAACCAAAGGCATCCTATTTATTTCTTGCAGATGGTCCAACAAGTCCCAAACTGCAGCAGTTACAAATCCCAGTTGTTTCCGAGGCAACGTGCAAAAGCGCATTCCAGCAATTCCTTAACACGGTGATCGACGAGCGCGTGCTGTGTGCCGGCTACCAGAAAGGGGGCAAGGACGCCTGCCAGGGAGATTCCGGAGGTCCACTCATGCAACCGAGGGGCACTACATTCTACGTCATCGGCGTGGTGTCATTCGGATTCAGGTGTGCAGAACCAGGAATCCCGGGGGTGTACACCAGAGTGACAGCATTCCTAGACTGGATTGCCAAGAATACAAGCTAGAAATGTTGTCCATGTAGACCAGCAGAACCAGGAATCTCAGGGGTCTGCACCAGAGTGACAGTATTCCTAGACTGAATTGACAAGAATACAAGCTACAAATGTAGTCCACGTGGACTAGTGCTGACAACTTCAAATTATTGCTTAACCAAAAACCAAATTGAATTTTATCATTAGTTTTTAAATACTACAATGATACAAATCATTAAGAATCCTCATCTTCATTATCATTTTATTATCATAATAATTAATTATTACAAGTTCTTTTTTACAAGTTTGTTAAGTAATTAACAATGATTGTATCATACATTATTTATGATAATAGTTTATATGAATGATAGTAGCATTCATAAAATCAAGAATTTGTTGTTGAAATTTCTCAAAGAACATTATCACAGCACAATAATTCAAGAGAAGCAGTGTTAATATTGAGCTTCAGACAATATAACTGGTAACTGTGCTGACATGATTTATATTTAATGTAACCACTGCATTTTGAACTTTTCTTGTGTAGTGTGTATAATAATATGTAGGGTACTGTATGTACTAGTACAGTAAAGCAAATACACGGGAGGATTTACAGTTATAATTACCACATATACATGTAAATAATGTAAAACATTTCTTTGAATCAATAGTTACTGTTGTGAGAACATAACAGTATGAACACCATCGACCATAATTAAATCAAGGGGTCTAGTTGTATCTACTACACCCATAGGGTTACCATAAGTGTCTCAGCAAAAAAGAGGACATTTCGTTCACAGACATTCGCGGACTACAAGGGGTTTTGGACATTTTTACCGTCAGGATAGCGTTTAGAGCGATCTGAACAAGGGTCAATGAAGGACAGTGGTGCCGACGCCTTTTAAATTGTGGTGTTATTTTTTAAATGAACACTACATTTTATGACAAAACTAAGACAAGTGGCCTAGGCCTACAAACACTTCCTTACGTACGCCGTACAACGTGGACACAAGGCACGAAACGTACGGAAATGGTAACTAAATCACGTGATAGTACACTGCTTGCTGCACAGCCTGGTGTGTTGTGACACGCTCGGACACGCTCGGACATGATCGGCTGCTCGTATTCGGCGATTTACGGTCGGTGAATGGTAAGTGAGGGGGCGGAAGGGTGCGCATGCGCCTCTGCATGGAATCGGGTGAAATAACCGGACATTTTGCATTATTTTGAAAAAACCGCCCGGACAGACATAAAAAAAGAGGACATGTCCGGCTTTAACCGGACGTATGGTAACCCTATACACCCAGCTCTTGATTTAGTCTGGACAAGGGTGCACCTGATGAAAGTGGATTAAATACATACGTAGCATTATGGAAACGCTCCTTGCCCACGATAGGCCTCGAGGGAGAGATGATGACTACTTTACATGGCATGCAAAGTGAACACAGTTTAACTTCAAAGTGAGATTTAACAATCAATAATGTCACCTTGCACAGCTCACAACTAAACCCTGTACCAACAGATCAAACATAAATAATGTAAATCAAATTGTTGAAGGGCTAGGCTAATAGGCTAAGTTACTTGTTTGATAGCTTTTAGACCACCATCTGCCAAAGAGTGAATAGTCCACTTAGTTTAAATTAGCAGCAGTCATTCTAGGCAGCCAAACCTAATTACAAAATGTTGTAGACTACTATATTTGTTTTTCCCATGAAAGAAGGAATACCAAAGGAGATGGCGTGACATTTTCAGAACCTTCGTCAGATTGAAAGCTGAGATATTGGTCAGTACCACCGCATTTAATGACAGCATTGAACCCAAAGCAAGGTCAAAGTAAATTTAAGTTATTGTATTATTATTATTTAATATTCCAAAACAAAACAAAACAAAAACAGCATACATGAATTTTAATAAAATTTTAACTCGATTGTTATTCTATCCCCTCGAGGCTTGGATGCGGATATTCGATTCTTGAGTGCAGTACTTGTGTACTTTTCTAATTACATACAGGAATATTAATAAAATTTTGTTCTATTTTCACAATCTGAATTCCAAAGTTCTTGTACATAGGCTAGCCCTTTTCCTTCCCTCATTAAGTAATAGTGTTTTCTCTGCGAGACCTCAAAGGACATAAAAAATATTCCATACTAGTCGTTGTTTGCATATTTTATGTGATGAAACTGGACAAAAATTTGAAAAACAAATCATGTAGTAAGATAAGACACCACCTTTCTGAGTATACACAGAAAAAAGTAAAACAACATATTATTGATCTATGTCAAATTTCCACATCGATATTTGATTTCATATCCAAATATCGAAATTTACACAAAAAATGCTAAATTTCGTAATTTTGGTGGAGGTGCCGGGTCACAAAACCCGATTGTGAGATTGTAAAAATCGGAAAAATCGGTTTATCGTGTGCGATACCTTATCAACCCTATTTGGCCACAAATTATGAAAAATAGACCCACTCTTTTAATAATTTCTTGATTTTTGAAAAAAAAAAATTTACAAACAATTACATTTTGATATATGTATTAATATCATTTCGAAATTTTTCGTGTGATATCGATAATTGAATGATGTCATAGCCCAGCCCTAGTACAAACGCACATTCGGCTAGATTTGTGGAATCTCGATCTATTTTAAATGTGATTCGAAAAAAAAAATTGTGCCCTAGATATCGGTGTGAAGAACACCACCCAACCCGACATTGTCGGATATGAGTATATTGATTGTAATTAATTACTCAAGATAATTCCAGCTGTTTAAGAGCAGCTATTAGTTTGCATTGACCCCAAAATGGCTATAGTTCTTGATATTGTCACAGATAGCGCTTGCTATCTCTTTAGGTATATTCATATCTTTTCAAAATCCTTCATGGGTTTCCCAACCCATTGGTATTATCAACCCCTTCTTCAAACCAAGGTAACACAACACGTAATAAGTCTATCGTAATTAATTACATACATGCATTTTCTTAAGTTTATTTGATTTAAAGGCGCATCAACCATTAGGTCATTATGCACCTAAATAAGGGAGAACAGTTCCACCGCAAGGCTTACATTATGATTGTAAATCTCACTGATTTGTTCAAATAGTGATACACATTCCAATGACTATATATGCGATTTCTGCAATGATGAACACTCTAACTTTAAATTACACTTTTTTTATCACCTTGAACACTGTATACTAGTAAATTGTGAACACTGTTCATAATGTTGAACTAAAATTACATTTTTTTGCAGTATTCACATACTCCTTTTGCCATTTTTGGCAATCACCATATTATTAAGGAAGCTCAAAATGGGGGGAAAATACAGTAAGAAGTAGGTAGGCCTACACTGAGTTATGACAAAATATCTTTGAAAAGGTATTGTCAGATAAATAATCAGGCCCTACCTACATAGGCAAAACAAACTCAAAGATTGCTAATACAAATTCATTAATCAAATGTTGATTCCTGATTACAGCAATGATTATATCACATAAAATTAAAATTTCAATCCGATTGATACAGTTAAATTCAGCAAATATAGTTTTGAGTGACATAAGTTAAAAGTACACATCCTTTGGATACTAAAACTAGTGTATAAATCATTTGTTGGACACAACAGGTGTACATTGAAGCTAGAGCTGCCCAATTTATTTTCTATTCATTTAACATTTAAGCAACTGTTCAACCCATTATTGCTTTATAATGAAAAAATATTTTTTAACTATTAAACTCCAAGTCAATACCAACTATGGCGTACATATAAATTACACCATTACAAATTACACAATAGTACAGTAGAGTAGATGCTCTTGAGATAAAGTTCAGTAACAACTACTATACTAGGCCGGACGCGCACCAAATGGGGTAACGATAACACTAGGACATATTATGTTAGTTTAGTACTACTTTCTTTTAATATTTTAGCTGCAGTTTGATCAATATAGGTCGGAAACAAAAACCACAGGCCAATTCAAAATTAATAGTTATAAAAAAATTACAAATAATAATTAAAAGTACTTGCTTGGCAAGATGCAAAGAGGGCATTTCAAGTCGGTAAGATGATGGGACATAAAAAACGAACCGGCCACATGTAAATTATGTTATTTTGGACAGGTGAACCACACTGCAGAGTTACACTGACTCCCTGCCTGATGATATGAGCAGGTCAGAAAAAGAAGCCGTTTTATACTGGATAGCAAGGAAGAAGAATGGCTGAAGAAGCCCCTCTCCACACAGGAAAAATATATATATATGAGAAATAACAACCGCCTAACTAAAATGTATGAAACCTAGTAAAGTATACTGGCTAAAACAAAAATATTATAGGCTACATAATATCGCCAATCTTATTTACTTAGGACACCTTGGTCTAATGAAAATTAGTCTTATTTGAATGCCTTTTTTATGTATCAGTTTTTACATACGTATAGGAAAATGTTTTATTGGAGTTCCACTTTAATACAAATTACTAAATTAGGGTTTCCGACAATTATCGATACAAGTACAAACAGGGTTGTAGGCCTACTGAACATAAAACCTAATATTTGCATACAATCAAACTGTTTTCACTTCCCCACTAGGACGTTATCACGTTTTTTACGTCAATTGACGAGTGGTCTCGTTCATCTCCCATTAGACCAATTTGCAGTTTATACTTTATAATTATAAATTTATGAGTTGTATGTCGCATGCTGGTTAGTGGTTCCCGCAGTAACTGTGGTAGACTCTGAAGAGTAAATACAAATTCATTTATTTGTTAGTTTGTTTGAAGTATTTTAAATTTTTCCATTTTACCTGTATGTAAACCCTACTTAGAATGTTAATTTTTGAATTTGTAAAACAGTTTTCACTTTTACAATGTAATTTTTTCCTTGTCCTTCAGAAATGTCCTATTGAAGTTTGACTGTACTAATTTGTCCTACATAAAGATTTAAAATGTAAATTTATAAACCCTATTTGCAAAAGAAATTAAGCAACACATTATGCCTACATTATATGTATTAGTTAGAAATTAGGGATGTCATCAATTCCTAAAAATTAGCCAAAAAGTACACAAAAAAGACACTAGGATACGACTAAAATCCATTTTTGTATGTAATTGCTAGTTGGGTCCCCAAATTATTTCAAGGTATCAAGTGGGTCACGGAAGCAAAAAGGTTGAGAACCACTGCTTTAGAGTGGTCTTTAAATAGATAAGAAAGGAAATTCATTTGAACTTATTTTTTTTGCAAAAATTATTATATGTATTTGTACTCTCTATTCCACTCCAATTAGACAGCACAAGGAATCTCAGGGGTCTACACCAGAGTGACTGTATTCCTAGACTGAATTGCCAAGAATACAATCTAAAAATGTACTGTATTTATTTATGCGAGTATAGGCCTTGGGTATATTTGAAATTGTCAAGTTCTAACAGTGGGGTGCGGCCATTATGTGAAGCCATTTATCAATAGTATTTATATCCAAATCTTTAAAATCTGAGTGGTCAAAATAAGGGTGCGGCCTTTACTCGAGGGCGGCCTATAAGCGAGTAAATACGGTAGTCCATTCAGATGGTATGAATGGCACAAGACCAGACTGATTTCAGTGATTTGATGCATACAATGTGAATTGTGGGGGGAAGGACTGCGCCTACATCACTGCAGTGAGAACCTTTTGAAATTGTTTTTTTAGAATACATAACTAGAGAACCAAGCACAATCCACATCTTTGTCACAAGAAGCTCTTATTGTCTAGTTTAAACTTTCAATGACCGGAGAACCAATGAGATCCCTGTTAACCAAGCAGCATCTTAAAAACATGGCTGACATTATTGCAATCTAATCTATTATGCAATTACATGTTAATGTTATCAATACCACTTTGAGGTAGCATTATTTATATGCTGATGAATACATTACATTAATTTGTAAGCTTAATACGGTATTTATTCAAATTTTCACGATAGTATCACAAAAATTGACACTTTTAGTATTTACTTTTTATTGATACGGAACTTTGATTTTTTGCTGAATTATTTATCATTCATTGGACAGCCCTATATACTGTAACCAGAGTCTAAACAGGTAGTATAAGAAAATCAAGACACATTCAATTTTATAAATGATGGCCAGGCTTGAAATTGAAAGGAGACCTACCGTGTACTGAATAGATACCTTACGTACATTTATTGTGATTAAAAAGAGATAACTTCGGTTAATTTTAAACAACCCAGCTAACACAGCAACATCAAATAAGTACATACAGTAGGGATGTGCAAACATTCAAATTTCAAACTTAGAAAAGTTTGTACCAAGTTCTAATAAAAAAAGTTCAGAGTTTGAAAAAAAGTTTGGCTAAAAAACTTTTCTGTAGTGGTGTATATGTACACATAGTTTGAGATAGTCAAAGCCCAATTTCTAGGTACAAATAAATAAATAAAATGTTTTGACGGTGAAGGGGCTGGTCTAGAAGTTACGTACAGTCAAACTTCAATAGAACGTTTCTGAACGGTCATGCAAAAATAACGTTCACATGAAAAAAATCCAAAATGATTCGAAAAATTAAAAAATTAGTATTGTAATATAGTGATGAAATTTGATCACTACTCGTCGATTATTGATTATCAATCAATAGTATTTAGGCATAACTTATCAACAGTGCCAGCTATAGTTAAGCATAGGACAATAGGACAATAGATAGATAGTCAAACAACTGGCATGGATTGGGTCTGTCCAATTCATGATTAGCAATCATTGGATGGATAAATAAATATTGGTTACAACCAATATTGATTTATCATACCAGTGATTGGAAAGCCTATTGGGCTGGATTCCCACACAATCATTGTTACGTCACAGATTCACAAAGCACATGGCGGGTCAGTATCTCTTAGTACGTGACTTGTAACTGATTAGCTGTAGC
The DNA here is from genome assembly GCA_024449915.1 of Sweltsa coloradensis. Classification (NCBI taxonomy): domain Eukaryota; kingdom Metazoa; phylum Arthropoda; class Insecta; order Plecoptera; family Chloroperlidae; genus Sweltsa; species Sweltsa coloradensis. The sequence goes on from JAMZAV010001077.1 coordinate 53,333, forward strand.
TGACTCGGCAGTACTGTCGACGTCACGAGTATTTCTACTTGGATGCAACAGATGGAAGATTTTGTGTTGCATTCAAGATTGTTTTATGAACAACTGTACCTCCATTGATTTAACATTATGGGATCCAGCCTCTGGGTGGGGATAAAGGAGGGATTTTCTCCTCTAACCCCACCACTCTGATCAGCCATATTGGCTCTCTTCTAATCAATCTTCAGCAGAGATAGGAGGTGTTTTCAGATTTGACAATGAAATTAGGCCAGTTTGTACTGAGTAAGTTTATGTGAACTTTTATTAAAGATATATAGTTAGTACAAAGTGTTACATGCTTAATAAATAGGGAGCACCTAGAAATCCTCCCATTCCTGAATCACCAAGGGCCAAATAGCCTCCATTATTTATTTTATTTTTTATTAACATTAATGGCTGTGCACGGTTTGGTCTGTTTCACTACGGTCCTGACGTACCCGTTTCTATATATTATCCATTGACTTGAATGCTCTTTGGTGTTTGTCCCTTCCAATATCCCTGATCAAAAGATTATTTCCCTACTTTTTTTCTTCTAGGTTTTTTTTTTCAGCTTTGGGTTGCCGTCGAGGAACTAGCCCCCTTCCCTGTAATTACAGGGGCTACTCCCTCCTTCGTTGTTGTTTATTTTTCATTTTATTTTTATACACCACATTACCATTTTTATTATATATATATACACCGCATTACCATTTTTATTATACTAGGAAAACGCTTAAGTCCCGCCGCGTTGTTGGATGAGCGTAATTGGTGCATTGAGCTGCCATGTGTTATGCGAATTTTCTGTTGTTCTGTGGCAAAATCATTACTAAGTAGAATTTTTTTTTTAATTAAATTAAATTAAATTAAAAATTAACCTAATTTTTTTAATTTTTTTTAATTAATCGTAATTGTTAAAAAAATCGTAAAATTGCGATTTTTATAAGAATTAATTTCTCGATTGCGCTCAAATTTTACACTAATATATGCATTCATAAAATAAAGGTTCTGCGAAAAAATCATTACAATCGGATAAAGAATGTAGGTGTTATAAGTCAAAGAATTGTTTAAAAAAAGAAAAAACCTGTAAAATTTCGTTTTTTATGATAAATATTTTTTTCAATTGCGCTCAAATTTCACAAAAATATCTTAGTTCATAAAATAAAGGTTCTGTGCAAAAATCATTAAAATCGGATAAAGCATGTAGGTGATATAAGTCGAAGAAATTTTTTAAAAATCGAAAAAAAATCGTAAAATTGCGATTTTCATGAGAAAAAATTTTCCGATTGCGCTCAAAAACGTGGCAGTTCTAAGTTCAGAGATTTCGAAGGCCTCCATAAAATTTCATCGCAATCGGAGTATCGGTTTAGCCGGAATCGTGTGGACAAACAGACAAAAATACAAAAAAAAAAAAAAAGAAAGAAAAAAAAAAAAACATTCCGGATTTTTTTCTCCAGTGTAGTGAAATGGAATCTTCGCTTCGCTCGCTACGCTCATCCAATGAATCTTCATCTAGCACCGAAATATTGTAACCACGCTGCCAGCCATCTGCAGTGTTAACAGCTACACAGATACCATCAGCAGGCCTGAAGTTTATATCAGTCAGCAGATCTTCACACACTGTAGACAAATTACCAAATACTTGATAGTAAGCCTGTCGAATCGTTTTACTTGTTAGTGTTAGAGTAAAGTCTTCAGTCAGTCGTGATTGAACTTTGCAGACACCATTTTCTTTAACTCCAAGCACACTTAGCGACAGAAGGTAGATGAGGACAGAGGACTTGAAGAATTGGAGACTTGGGGGATAAAGGAGGGATTTTAGGGTACACGGGTTTCGGAAATGTAGGCTCCTTTTTGGACACTCCGGCTGTCTTGCCACTTCCCGGCTCAGCACGTGCCATCTGGTTTCGCTACGCGATCCCTATGGGCTATGTCCACACCTGCACCCCTGTGGGTGCGGGTATTCTGTGTTTTTTTTTTTCCATTGTCATATTGAACACAACTACTAACAAATAACAAAGCAGACAACAAAACACCAATTAACAAAACAGACAACAGAACAACAAATAAACAACAAATAACTGGACTCGTTGCAAGCTGCTACAGTAGTAGGTTTCTCGATAGCGAGTTTCTGGATGCGTCAGTGCCTGTACAGCTTGCGGTAGGAGAGTCCTAGGATAATACTTGCTGACTAATCATTTTTGTCCACAGGAACTTCACTGCCAGCCAAACTTATACAGAATGTAGGCTTTTCGACAGCGAATAGCTGAATGCTTCTATGCCTGTTAAGTTTGTGGTAGTTTTATGTTTTGCTGATAGCCAAACTTATACAGAATGTAGGCTTTTCGACAACGAATCGCCGAATGCCTCTGTGCCTGATAAGTTGTGGTACCGGTACTAGAGTTTTATTCCAGAGAGCCTTTCCCCATTCCCCATTGAAATTCTACTTCCGTGGCTATAATAGTGGTAATGGATGCGTCAGCCGTGCACAGTTTGTTTATACTGACTCCGATACGCTGGAATCTCCTTTCTTTTTCTTTTTTTTTTTTTTTTAAATCCGCAGAACCTAAATTTAGTACTTAATACTTGTACATATTAGGCTTGCTGTTCAATCTCGGACGCAGACTGTATGGTGTAGACGGTTCCGGTGTTGGCGGAGCAGCTTGTGGCGGTGTGGCCACTGCTTCCGCGTTACTTGCATCTCCAAATACTTCGTCCTGTACTACCGCGTCTCCTTGCGCGTCCTCATAGTCAGAACCTGGAGTTAAGGGACCACTACTAGTTGGTTCCCCTTCAGTTGTAGTTACATTTTCTTCATTTTGGTTAACATTTTGCATTTCCCCAACAACGTTTTCCGTGTTTTGGTCCTCAATGCCTTGGGCATTGTCGAGAGTAGTATCTTGACTTAATATTGCGTCCTTATTTCCTGTATTTTCTTTCTCTACAGAGGTTCCGTCGCTGGTACTTGCTTTCTCGGTATCCAAAACATCGGGTGACTGAGTGCCAGTGTTCTCAATCGTCTCTTCTTTTTCCTCTTCTTCTTCGCTTGAGTGTTCTTCGTCTTCGATCGACTGCTCCTCGTCCTCGATTGAGCTTTCTTCCGAGTCGCTCGATGTTTGTGACGAGTCTCTTGACGTCTGAGACGAGTCACTGCTTGAGCTGACAGGTTTGCTTGTAGAAGGTTGTTGGTGGAGGTTAGAAATGCATGTTTGGGGTGGTCTCAATAACATTCTCCCTGTAAGTTGGTAATATTGGTTGTAACCAATATTTATTTATCCATCCAATGATTGCTAATCATGAATTGGACAGACCCAATCCATGCCAGTTGTTTGACTATCTATCTTTGTCCTATTGTCCTATGCTTAACTATAGCTGGCACTGTTGATAAGTTATGCCTAAATACTATTGATTGATAATCAATAATCGACAGGCAGCGGTGGCCGAGCGCGTGAGTCTAGATTTTAATAACTGAACTTGACACTGTAAATAATGGAGGCTATTTGGCCCTTGGTGATTCAGGAATGGGAGGATTTCTAGGTGCTCCCTATTTATTAAGCATGTAACACTTTGTACTAACTATATATCTTTAATAAAAGTTCACATAAACTTACTCAGTACAAACAGGCCTAATTTCATTGTCAAATCTGAAAACACCTCCTATCTCTGCTGAAGATTGATTAGAAGAGAGCCAATATGGCTGATCAGAGTGGTGGGGTTAGAGGAGAAAATCCCTCCTTTATCCCCACCCAGAGGCTGGATCCCATAATGTTAAATCAATGGAGGTACAGTTGTTCATAAAACAATCTTGAATGCAACACAAAATCTTCCATCTGTTGCATCCCAGTAGAAATACTCGTGACGTCGACAGTACTGCCGAGTCAGCTACAGCTAATCAGTTACAAGTCACGTACTAAGAGATACTGACCCGCCATGTGCTTTGTGAATCTGTGACGTAACAATGATTGTGTGGGAATCCAGCCCAATAGGCTTTCCAATCACTGGTATGATAAATCAATATTGGTTGTAACCAATATTTATTTATCCATCCAATGATTGCTAATCATGAATTGGACAGACCCAATCCATGCCAGTTGTTTGACTATCTATCTATTGTCCTATTGTCCTATGCTTAACTATAGCTGGCACTGTTGATAAGTTATGCCTAAATACTATTGATTGATAATCAATAATCGACGAGTAGTGATCAAATTTCATCACTATATTACAGTATTTTACCTACAGTTACAAAAAAAAATCCAAAATCCTTAAATGCCATGTTTATTCAATATTCATATTTGACAGGCCTATAATGAAAGGCCCATAGCACAGGACAGTAAATAAATACTATTAATGTAGACCCTACTTCCGAAGAAAACACAATGTTTTTCAAGGAAATGCAATGTTTTCCCTGCACGTAGCATTCGAAAAACAACATGTGTTTTCTCTCCTTTAGAGAGTAGGCCTACCGGAAGACAGCTGGTAAGCTGCCTGCAGGCGTTGCGCAACCATACGACGCAGCGCGCTGTCTCTCTTACTCATGGGAGGCCCCGCCCTAGCCTGCTCAGGAGATAGGCGGGCGCCGTGCTCATGACAATCTCGCTTTGCTTGACAAGGGGTAACCATTACGTGAATGATGTCTATATCAGAACTGTTATGGAATAATTAGCGCGGGTCAATGAAAAGACCAGCAGATACAAAATGTTATGTTTAGGCCTACTAATGTGCTCTTAAATGAAGGTAAGAAGTTTCCTCGTTATGTTATATTGAAAAGGAGAACAATGCCAAAAGATAAAATAGGCCTACCGCGCGAGATAAATACTTCACATTCAGAAAAGGCTGGATTGATGAAGTGTTGTTGACTAGATGAAGATTCACGAAGCCTCGAAAACGTGGTAAAAACAGTAAAAAAAAACAGCTTGGGACCACGAAATTATGACCCCATAAGCGGAATAACTAGAGAATAGAGATGTGCAAAAATGGTAAGAACGAAATTCGAGATTTTTTAAAAAGTCGCAATAATTCCTTCAAATTCAGTTTGCATATGAATCATCTTTCATCTGAATTGTGATTGATGGTACCAATTTCTAGGGATGGGACGTTTAAACGTTTAGTGGACGGTTAGAGGTTATTAAATTCGCAAAACGTTTAGTAAAAAAAATTTTTTTTTTTTTTTTTTATGAAATGTTATTTTGTTATCACTTTTGGAGCCTACACAAACACGAGCTAACAGATTAAGCCGATAATTTTCTAAAAATGCTCAATTTTGGTGGAGGTGCCGGGTCCCAGGCTGTATTAAGACATCTTGTCTGTTACACATGGTGGAAGTGCCGGGTCATTTAATGCAAGAGTGAGAATAAAACCGTTGTTCATTATTCGTCGGCCGGTCATATGTACAAAATTACGAGTTTTGTTATTAAACCTAGGTCTCTGCCAACCTAAATTTGAAAAAAATTTTTTTTTTTTTTTTTTTTAGAAAATAGGGGTTGAACGTTTAAACGCGATTAGTTCAAGGGGTTAAACGTTAACGAAATTAAACGCTTTTTCCCATCCCTACTAATTTCTAATTCGCGAATTTTTGCGATGCATTGGTTGATACCGTGAACTAGTGGCGAAATCAGCATATATGTCTTAAAACGCAAATTATCGGTAGGTCACGAAATTACAAAAAAAGTTTTTTCAAAGTTTTGGTGGAGGTGCTGGGTAGGTAGTCAAAATTAAATTAATCCTGGCTGGTACATATGGTGGAGGTGCCGGGTCCTACAACGCGATTGAGAGATCGTAATAATCGTTTGTACGCGAGTAAGCTCAAAATACTTCATATAACCAATGTTGATGTGAGGCTCGTTGGTCTTGTTGTTAGCATATCTGCTTCCAATGCAGAAGGTCCAGGGTTCGATTCCCGCCAAAGTCAGAAGTTTTTTAACTTCTGATTTGGACTAAGTCCATCAGTTAGTGTCTTAGGAGTTTATAAACGGTGACTTTGGAGCCGTCCTAGCAACAAAGCTCATAATAAATTCAGAGTTGTTCTGAAACGGCCTTGTTGATTCTGGCGTTGATCCGCGGGTGTTCGCACTGTCCATACCACTGATTGCTATATTTCCTATTAAAAATATCGATCTTTGGTTGGTTATCGCTTACTCGTCGATTGCGTCGGGGCCTACAGGGTAGGCTTAGTCGCTTTGATTTACTGTTCCCCACTGAAAATCAGTTATATAACTTAGTGGGTAGACTCGAAATACAATTTTGTATTTTTTGTATTTATCAAAATATTGAAATTACACAAAAAATGCATAATTTCGTCATTTTGGTGGAGGTGCCGGGTAGTTGAAATTAATCCTGGTAAAAACTGTCGGAAACTATGAAAACTTAAGGGTAAAATTGAGCTTATGATTAAAAGTGATTCTGAACTTCACTCTCATGTGCTTGTTTTTCTTTTAAATCATTAAAATCAATCATAATTCATAATATCATAAAACTTTTTTTTTGGTAAATCGCGACAAATCGCGAATTTTTATTTTTAAGGCGCGAATTTTCAAACTTTAAAAAAACATTTTTGCACATCTCTAGGAATAACGTACAACCAGCGGACGTAATAGGAGATTATAAATCGCATTGTTCTTATGGAATGTGAACTGGATTACTAAAAATTTGATGTGAAAACAGTGATAATGTCCTAGTAATGAACGTAAAAACAGAGTTTGACTGTACTTTCTTGGTGGAGATGCCGTTCCAGACTTCACACCACCAGTTTAACCTACTATATACTAACTGTTTGATATACATTTAAGTTTGGTTCGAGTTCGTTTTAGGTTCGTTTCAAAATATTATAGAAGTTTGAAGTTCAATGGGCAACCCTTCTGAAAGATCGAGTTTGGTTTGAAATTAAAAATCCAAGTTCGCACAACCCTAACGTACAATTGTTAAGAAAAATAATATTGAAGGGAAAAATACCATTTTCTCAGTGTCAGTCTCACACATCAATATAATTTCCAAACTAGTTTATTCACTGAGAATCCATTATCGTAGCACAGTCCCAACAATTCAATCGCTATAATGTAGTTAATAATATAGGGCCTAGCCTACTTGGTACTTACAAACATGTATAGCTGTGCAGTCTCAAATCAAACTACCAGTCCAAACACAAGTCAACAGCAAACCACTACAGCAAGAATTAAACACAAATTACAAATATAATGTACCTAATAAGTAATTTAACTAAAATAACATCCATCTTATTTATTCTTCTGATTCTAAAATATGTATCGGGTTTAACAAGAATGGCAAATGTCTAGAAATTAAACAACAAAACCACACATCTGTACATTGATTTTTGTAATTTTTGGACTTACGATGATAATAATAATAAAATAATAGTACATACACAATATATACATGTATTAGCTTTGGTATTTTTTTGTTGTTCCATTACAAGGCAGGACAAACTTAGGGGCCTACCAGGAAAATAGCATAAAAGCGAGCTGTCACACATATAGATTATTTGACAGGAATAACATACTGAACACCAAAACTTCAAAAGTCCATTAGTACTACTATTGTGATTTGATTGGATGAACAAAGTTGCATAGGCATATAATATGTAACTTCCAGTTTTGATGCCAACATATAACCAACTGCCTTCATTGCAAGAAGTGCCAAGCTATGCAAGACTTTTCAGAACCTACTTTTGTTTACAAAAGCACGAGTCAAATTGAAACAAATAGGTACCGTACCTGGAGTGAAAAATGGTGATGTAAGTTAAATTTAAATTTAAATTTAAATTCCAACATTATTGTTTCGGGTAATTTTATTCTTGGCATATTTTGCCATAAAGACTAGCCTAAAAGGTGCAATTCAAGAGGTAATTCAATTTTGGTCAATTTCATAAAATTTTGTTAGTGATTTCCCACTTTTGGCCTACAAGAGATGTTGCGATGACAGCAATTTCAAAATGTAACAATTAGTTTGGAAAAGGCCAACCGGCTAGTTTAGTTAGGAGAAGGGGTGACAGGTTGGGCTTAATGTTCTCTATGCTTTCCCAACCTGTCGACTCTTCTCCAATCTAGATTTCAAAATGAGATTTTTCGATTCGTGGTAATTATTCCACTTCAGGCATTAAAATACATAGATGCTTAAAAAATATTACGAATTTGGTTATCACCATTTTTCACTTACTCTACAATAAGCAAGGAATTGCTTACAACTCTGCACACCTACTTGCAGTTTGAACAGACCCCAGATCTTGTATTCTGCAGATATGGTGAATAAATTGGATTTGATTTTTAATTGAAAACAACAGTCTTAGTTATTATGGGTTTATATATGGCCATATTGATTACAATTTGAGTAATTGATTAATGATTGTATCGCATGAAATTATTATGGTATCTTAATTTTTAAATTAACCATGATCATTTAGGAAATAATTTCATGAATCATTAGGCCCTACATATATAAAATATTCATTTTATCCCACAGACAGACCCATATACAAATTATATGGAGGGACCACCATCCCATACCAACTTCCTACCTCTACAAATTATTATCTGGGGGCCTGGATGCTTTATAGTTTATACACCATACACTCCCTTTCAGTCTGTAATTTAAGTAGCCTACTTTACTACTTATCCCCATTTCATTCATTATGCTACCAATCAGCTTCTGGTTACAAGGATATTGTACAAAGCCTAAATTTTCATTAAGTTAGCTATAAATGCTATGATTAGGCCTATATAGACATTGGCTTACATCACAACAACTGAAAATAAGGTAGGAAAATTCAGCAGCTCTTTGATGGGGTTAAAACAACTAGCCTACTTTATGTCTAGACAAGAAATCCGTATATATGTATACATACGTATTTGTATCCTTGCCTGTATGTTGGTTGGGAGCTTAAGCCAGGAGAGAGCTCTTATTGCAAGCCAAACGTCCAAACGAGGGTCAGGTGGATGTCGGATGATCTTTATTGAGGTGCGTTTCGATGTCCACACGGCAGATTGGGCACCGCTTGTTAGTCGCCAGCCATTGGTCAACACACTCGATGTGAAACAGATGCATACAAGGTAGTCGCCTGCAAACCAAACCACTTTTAGTATGTACTAGTATGCATTGTAATTTCTAAGTGAACAATTGCTACTTTGAAATTGAGGGAACTTAAAAAAGTAGTGATGCCCAACAAAAATTAAATCAGGGGAAATCCAGACCATTTTTGAAATTGAAATCATTGCATCATTCATACAGTAGAGAAAAAAAATCATGAGATCGTAGCTTTGTCATACTCGACATTAAAAATCCTGCCAAGGTCTGTAGTATGTATTTCTGCAGTTTTAATTGAACACTCCTCTGCTACGATAGCCGTTGCTTGCCAGCGCTATAGTCAAAACATTAAGTATGCCTACGAGGACTGAGCAGGGTAAGAACTAAGAAGCAATAAGATTAGGGGTGTGCGAGTACTCAAAATGTCGAGTTTTTTTTTAGTTTCTTTTTATACTCGACATCGAGTCGAGTTTGGTTTTAGTCTCGAAGTTTTCAAGTGAGTTTTAAATGTATGAAATCCTATGAAAAAAGAAAAGAACCATCATCACAGTAGGGCTAGGCCTACGTTTAAAGGCCTAGGCCTATAACAACCTAGGCATACTACATGTGTACTGTGAAGGCAAAAAGTAGGCCTTGGCCCTAGAGACTGTGTGCTTTCAAAATTATTACAATAAAGAACAAAGGAGACTTGGATGCGGGAACTGGGAATAGGCCTAGGCCTACACGGCGTCGAAAACAAACATCCTTTATTGGTTTTGTCATAAATATACAAAGGCTTTGTTGCCGATGTTGCGCCTATATCACTAATATTTCCGATCAACTATCGTGAAGAAAGAATGCTGGTGAATATTCAATTTATGCACTTTTTACGTATTTTAAAATCGTAGTTTGACATGTTTTATGTTTCTTCCTTCAACCTTCCATCTTTGTTTTGATGCAAGGTTTGAAGGTCGAACTCGCCGAGCGACGGCTGCGACGCGATTGGATGGAAACAAAAAGAGCCCAGAGCTGGAACTCGCTCCATTCAAGGGGGCGGAATATTCAAATGTGCTGAAATAGCATTGGAAATGCCTGGACCCGAATTTGGAGGATTTTTTCAAAGGTTCAATTTCGCGAGTTAATTCGCGTTTTGACCAGTTTGATACAATTTTGTTCGTTACTTTGCGCTATACGTGAGATTTTGCGAAATTCGCGTCTTCAAAATGTTTTTTTTCCATCTTTAATGAATGATGTAATTTGTTGACAATATTACATTTTAGGCAATAAAAAGGACACTTAACAAAATTCACAAATTTCGTTATCACCACTTTTCACTATACCTACCTCATATACATTGTTTTTTGCAAATCAATCAGCTAGAAGGAAGCTGTCAAGTCCTTTAATACTCCAGCTGATTGAACATAACTTTACATTAGGATTGTTATTTGTTAACAAAGTGTGGAAAAGGCCTACTAGCTTGTTTAGTTTAGAGAAGACAGGTTGGGAAAGAACAGAGAACGTAAAGAAAAGCCTGAAGGGCTGTGGGCGACAACACTTCACCTGCTGATGATAACTGAAGCTAATTTGAAGTTGTTTGTTACTAAGTAATCTACCAAGTCCTTCTGGGACTCTGGAGGATGGTGGCCACTAAATCAGCTAATTAGTAATTTCTAATTAATACATACTATTCATCACACACCATTCATACTGAGCCACACTGTCAGCACAACCAGTAAGGGGCTTCCCTACCATCTCTAGTGCTTGAAAACAAAACATCCATGACTCAGCCTGGATTCGAACCAGGACCCTTGGCAACAAGAGAAAAGCTGCCCCTCCTGCGGTTGCTATGCCAGGGTGCCTCTTCATTCATTTTAGCTTTTTAAGAGAATAGTTAGAGAGAGGAGGGGTGGAAAGTCACAGAACAGCACAACTAGTGAGAGGGCTTCCCTCCAAGACAAAAGAACCATGACTTACCCTGGATTCAAACCTAGACCCGTAGCAACGAGAGAATGCCATAACAATTGTGACTGGGATACGAAAAGGAAAGGAAACAACATTAGTTGCAAGCTCTTGGCTGTAGTGCAGGTGAGGAGGTTGAAGGAAACAACATTAGGTCCTAGTTTCTAGAGGTTCATAACCTACTAGGCCCCCCTAGCACACATACAGAAAGGAACACAGAAACACCGACCCATCAGAGGGTGTAGAGTAGCCCATCTCAACCCCATAGGTGTCAAATGACTAGGTTGTAAACAAAGTGTGAAAAAGGCCCACTGGCTAGTATAGTTAAGATTGGAGAAGAGCTGAATCTAAACTTACATTAGATAGAAATAGAAACAATGATCTTATTCTTACCGTACATCCTCATTGTCTTCAAACTCAGAAAGGCAGATAGTACACTTCTCTATATTGTCTGGATCTGTGTCCTGTTTGTGCTGCTTGTATTTGTGCGGGAAGGTGTTATGTTCAATAGTATCCTGAGTGGCGCCTCGATTGGCCTGGGCTAGTCGCCGTTGCTCAACCACGCGCATGTAATCCTCGAGACGGGCAGACATGTGTCTTGCCAAGAATGGGAATGGCATCAGTTCAGGCGGCAACACAGGTGGGAACACCAGTTCTTGAGGGCGAGGGCTGCTGCCAGCCTAAAAGTCACATTCATTGAGCCATCAATTTGAGATTAGAGGCCTATACAGTAGTTACAATATCAATAGAGGTGCATAAAAACAGCATTTCCAATAGTGATGTTTTATTTTTTAACACATTCAATTTACCGTATTTACTCGAATGTAGGTCGCACCCCAGTTTTCAGATGTCTAAAATCAAAAAGCTGGTTTGCATGCTAGCTAGGTTACACTTTAGTAATATGTGGGATTGTGGACCAGTAGGCCTGGGTAGACAAATATCCTGAAATTCTCCTTTAAAGGTTCAAATAAATATAAAGTGAAAAAATATTAACCTTTTTTTTATTATTTTAGGTTTCGAAAACCCTTCATGGCCTATATGCGAGCATCGGCATTTTTACGCATGTATTTCAAATACCAAATTACAGTGCAGTGTGACAAGGAAATATGTATAGTTCACTGCTTCTGTCTGGCGCTGCGACAACAATACGGAAGGCACGGAGGACGCAACGCTATCTCCAGGCCTACTAACGAGTGAAGTATGATGGTCAGCCTATATTCAGCACAATACGGTACAATCAAGAAAATACGGTAATACCAAATACTGTAATAGTTGCTTCGCTTAATACAGGAAAGAGGGCTGTAAAATGGGAGACACCTAACAACAGTGATCCTGGCGTCGTTTGAGTTAAATTATCACTGCCGTTTGGGCCTCAAAATAATTAAAATAATAAAATACATTAAAGAAGGCATTAAATCGGGAGACAAAAGGAACTATGATAATAATTAGTACAATGCTATTTCAACAGCTCCGAAACGGAATGGCAGGCTTACCATGGTTGGTGCGATGCTGATATGCACATGGTGCATGCGGTGTCCTGGTCCTGGCTGGTGGTAGTGGTAGAGGTGGTGGTGCACATGCTGGTGTGTGCTCTCCCTGGATCTAGAAGACAAATTAATCGGAATTATGTACGGGTAAGACATTGTTAGATCAAAATTTTTTGTCCAGTTTAGAGATGCACACAATTATTAATTAGGGATGACGACGGGTACGGTACCTGTTACCCGCCCGACAAAGTTGGGTTCGCGTTTCCATTACCCATTTACCCGTAAAACCAGGTTTTTGAATTGAGGTGTCACATTGTAGGCCGAAGGCCAATGTAAACATGCGCGCTCTCGTATCTTTTGTGCTTGGCCGTCTTGTGGCAGTATGATACGAGTATGAACCCCCCCTGCCTCACCCCTCGCGCAATCTTCCAGAATAATTGTTTATAATTATTATGTTATAGGGATGACATCGGGTAGTAAAATTCGGAACCAGTTCCAGCACTCAAATTACCCGGGTACCCGGGTCCCGTTACGTCACGATGTGTGGAAACGCTGTTTCCTAGGCCTACTAGTTAGTTTGAAGGCCATACCGACTACGTTTCCGTCTCTGGAAACCTTTGCAATAATCGTTCACAAATAAAGATCCGCTTTGATAACCAGGCAATGATCTTTATTCTTAATTACACCAAAGATTAGTTTACCAATTACACTGTACAGGCAGTGCAACTCGTTGTAGGTAGGCCTAGGCCTACGCGCAGAAAGCAGGGGAAAACAAACACGCATCAAATGTGAGAAAATCTCTCACTACTTTATCCCGCGCTGAAGCTCTCGTCGCAAGATAAGCCTGGGAAAGAAAGAAGATAAGCCAAGGAATAACAATCCTATGCGTCGTGATTACGAATTTCGTGAATCTGTTGAAAGATGATTGCATCGCGAATTCTTCTACACCCAACCATCTTTGTCAGTCAGCTGTGAGTGTGAGTGAGTGAGTTGGTTGGATCGTACGCGCATCTCGTACTGCGCAGACGGCAGTGTTTAAGATTTATTGCCGCATCTTTCTCTCTTGCACTCACTCGTGGCATGGGCGCGACTCACCGAGACAGACGGAAGCACGTGATAGCGAGCCTAACGCGCTCTGTCGTCGACTCCAGTTACTCTTTAGGCAGCGAGCACGCTCCGCGGAAAAGACCGCAACCACGTAGCGCGTAATTTAAACTGGTGAATTAGCTTAAAAACGGCCGCGAAATATACCCGGATCTTAAAATCGGCTCCAGGTAATTTCTGGAACCTCATCTCTATTATGTTATATTATTTAGTTAGTAGTAGTTAGTTATATTATTATAATATGCTAGTGAAGGTGTACGAATTTCGAATTAAATAAAATTTGAATTATCCAGATCATTTAACATGCAAATCCTTACTAGCATGTGTACATACATGGAACTTCGTTCGAATTAGGTCATATTTCGAAATTTCGAGGGCCTTCTGAACCAATGTTAAACCGTTTACCCGGAAAATCCAGAAAGCTGAGCGCTTAAGCTCATCTCGACGCCAGTCTAAGCAACTCCTCTTAAGAGTTAACACCACAATAAAGATAGGATACTTAGTAGTAAAAGGTAGGGTACTTACAGTCCAGGAGGTGAGCTCTGAACCACAATCTCGGTTTGAATGTCGGGAACCATGTTGGGAGCAACAGGCGAATGCCGGAGGTCCATGTCTGGTGGTCCCATCTGGGCCGGAATAAGCGTCGGGGTCGTGACCACTTCTGGCCGACTGAACACGGTGGGTTGCTGGGGGGTGGGCAAGGGTGGCTGGTGGTGGTGGCCGTGGTGGTGCGGCGTGTGGTACATCGAGTACTGGTGTCTGTGGCCATAGATGTCCATCATCATCGGATCATCGAGGTGTTGTCTGCAATCAAGGGTAGTTTGGTTGCACATGGCAAATAGCAATCTCATCATGTCTCATGGTAGGCATTTGCATGACATAGGAACTTGGAAAAAGTAATTGTCAAATGTTGAAGATTATTGAATTTGTGTAAGTGGCAAGCCTATTGTGAGGTTACAATCTAGTAGCCTTTATAAAGTGATTTCATTGTATTGTAAGCAAACCGCTAGTACCTATTCTATACTAGGTCAGTCAGTGGATTCTTAGCTAACAAACATGGTCCGAACAAAGAACTACTAGCAGTCAAAAAATAGTTTGAGAAAGGTATTTTATTATTAGGTATTTTATACCTGACAGCGGGGGAAGTAAACAAGTGTGCAATTGGCCTATGTCTCATTCCCAAACACTCCTTCACAGGATGTCTCAAAGGAATAAAATGACCGGAAAATTACCGTAGGCATACACTTAAAATGACAGCCTAGGCTTAGATTCAACAAAATGTATGTAGTAGGCCTACATAGACCCTACTAGAAAGAGGAACATATTTTAAATTTTTAGTTCATGCCTACCTATATGCAGTGTCCAAGCGTCGCCTTTGAATCTCTTGGGCACGTTGCTGGGAGTGCCACAGCCTCTCATGCACTGGGTAAATTCGTGGGGGAGGAGGGTGGGCTGGTATGGGGGGAGTGTAGTAAGAATAACCAGTCTGAGGGCCTGGTGGGGGATAGTGAAAGGGATTAACTCTTTCCATGTAATAGGGCTGCATAGCAGGGCAAGAGCGTTGTGGCTGCGGTTGGGGGGTAGGCTGCGGCTGCTGAGATACGTTGAGATGCGAAGAGGGGGGACCGCCACATTGCGGAGGCCACCTGTACAAACAACACAACATATTAAATATGCTAAGCTGCTTACATTGACTTAAGTTCCCAAAATATCTAGAAGACCACTATCCAGATTGCACTCTATTGACATAGCATACCCTTGACTTTTTAGCATTGGAAGGCAAAAAATAATTCACTAGGTAATGAGTAATGACTAACAAGCCAAAAGCTGTTTAAAAATACTTCTAGGTCTCTGATTGGCCAGGGCAATTAAAATTAAATTTACAAACCAAACATAATATTACCTCACACTCCCGGGCACATGGTTTATAAGACAACTGTTATAATACGAGGCCCGATGGTGATCCGGTAATGCTGCCGGAACAGGTTCGTTATCGTATGACGGTCTGAAGCGGTTCACGTTGCCACCGTCCGGGTTGTTGGCGTAGCGGCAAGATGGCGGCGCACGACAGCGCACGTGGGGCTGCGCAGAATTGCGCGGTGGTTGATGAAAGGGGTTGCATGGTATTGGAGGTGAAGGCAAAGATGCAAGGGGCGGGTCATTGGCATTCATTGACCAAACATTTTGAGCCGAAATTGCAGCAGGCAGCATTTCTTCATCAGATTCCTGAGTGAGATCAACCACAGTCACTGGTGGCTGGAAAAGAACACAAGTACGGCAATATTTACTAAACTTGTTCTATATCAGTCACTAGTCAGTCAGTCAGTCAGTCAGTCAGTACACATGCACTTCATTGCAGTTAGGGCCTAGTCATCACGTAAATGACATTTAATTCCTTCAGTATTTATGTCGTGGTATTGTTTACAGGTTCTCTAGGTCCTAAATCAAATTTTATTTAAAAACGATCTTCAAAGGACATTTCTTATTGAAAAAGAATATGAGGATATTAAAGATTTCTTGGCAGACAACACTAAATTATATTACAGATGATGTTGGGACTAATTCAAGCAGAAATAATTTGAATTGCTATGGTTCATTTGTTCATTTTACACATTAAGTAGGGCTATAGAGGCCGAGTAGACTATCTTGTATTGTAAGTTTTTAGTGTGAGTGTATTGTTTTAAAAGTGTATTTTGTATTAGGGTATTAATGTGAATTAGTTCATTTAACATAAATCGTCTTAGTCTTTTGAAAAGACATGTTTTAATAGTAGACCTAGGCCTACCTAACTTAAGGAGAATAGCCACTGAAAATAACCCCAAAAAAACTTTATTTGACAAATTGTTTTGGCATATTATTTTATTATAAAATATAATACTTTGGTTTGTGTAAAAATATATCCTAAGGCCCCTTACCTGTCTAAAAAATCTTTTATCGATAATAAACTAGTGACATCTGTGTATATATATACGTAAATATATATTATATAGGCTTACACGACGGTATTACGAAATTACAACCTTTTTTATTTATGTTTTCAAGAGAAGGAATTACTTCTCGATTTGTTTAGTCGGGAAACACTGCCGTAGGAGTAATTGATATTATTTACTACAATTCAGAAATAAAAAAAGTCCGCTTTTTTAATTTCTGAATTGTAGTAAATAATAAGGAATTACTTGCTGTGCTAGAACATTTGATTTGGATTCAACACAGTAGATGAGTTAAAAGACATTGGTCAGGGGGCCTACAAGACTATTTTTCAAGCAAAATCAACAAATGTAGGCTAAATATCACCCAAAAACTTTAAATGACTGTATCTCAGTAATTTTTTTCTTGCGCTTTTGATATTGTAAATTGGATCTTCTTTTTAGTGTTACATCAGAAAAAGCTGAGGTGATACTTTTTAAGTTTCGGGCTTAGATTGGCAACAAAAATTAGGGAACACATTTTTGATTTTTTACTTCTTCAGCTACTTACTTGGTAATGAATATTTTATTGTTATAATCGAAGATAGATAATCGAAGGTAGGAAACGTTATTTGAAGTTTTTATTCCAGTTTTGTAGGCCTAGTGATTTTTAAAATTATCAGTTTTGACTTTTGACTTTTTATATTTTAAATATTTAATAACCAACGTAAAACAAAAGAAACTTTTCAGACTTGTTGCAAGAGCAAAGATATGAACAGCTGATGTCAAAGAAGTTGGGATAACACTTAAAAGAAAGGTTGATATTTATATCTGTGTATGTCCCCTGGAGTGCGTTCCGATAACTGCTGGCTCTACTGGGAGCACAGTTAACACCAGGGGCTAGCCTGCGCTGTAAAGTAGCCTAGAAAACGGAATGGTTCCCAGTAAAAGCATCCAGAACAAACACTGCAGCTGTCAGAAAAATAATCGTTCAGTCAATTTAAAACATGATATTAACTATTCAAGGTAAACGTGAAGAGAAATAAGAAGATTTCACGTTTATTCTCGAATTATCGGTTTAATAAATAAATTATTCTCTTGGCGGAATATTTAAAGCCGTCATCTAGCCTAGGCCTAGGCCGAGAGTCATCGACCCAGTAATTGCAAGCGATGAATTAAAAAAGAAGGGCAAGCTCGCAAAGAAATATGCTTAGCGCATTCCGAATTATTATTGTCATTTTCAGTCACTACATATCGTATCTCATTTTTTCTGGACAAATAAAGCAAATTATTAACTTTGGAAACAAAATGACATTTCAACGCCGCCATGACACTAGCTGGTTTACTGGCGATACTGAGCGAAAAACCTCCAGCACTTTCAGTTACTGAAGGCGCTGGGCCAGCAATTTACGGGACGCTCAGCACACTGCTGACAGCAGTTAACGGAACGGGTCCAGTAAAGTTGGCTACTGGTTCAGTACGTCCAGCAGGTAACGGAACGCACTCACTGGTATTGTTTTCATTTGTATAGGGTACCAACTTGGTCAAGCATGGCCTTAAGCTTTGCAAAGTTAAAAATAGACTACTTTACTATTATTATTACGGTATTATTATTATTATTATTATTATTATTATTATTATTACAGTAAGATCTCTCTTATCCGAGTTGGATGAGACCGGGGGCACCTCGGATTTGCGAAAAACTCGGATGGCGCGGATCCAGGGGCGGCTCTGTGAGTTATTATTGTGGGGGTGCACATAATTTCGAAAGTCATTCTGCGGGAAACAAAGGGGTCTGGGGCACAGCCCCAGCCGCCGGAGGCGAAAATTTTTTCAGACATTAATGGTCTGAAGTACCCGGAAAACGACTTTAGAGTATATTTTTCGAATTTATTGGTCGGGAAAAACTCCCCTATATGTAATTGTTAATTATAGAAAACCATCAAAAAATTATTATTATATGCTTGATTACAATATTACATACCCGAATAATGTCTCTCCATCTCCTCCGACACGCGCCTCAAACATCACATCGTATCGTTTTAAAAAACTGTTTATTTTTAGATCGCTAATTAACGAAGTCATATTATAGTAATTTTCACTTCACGGCACGAATTATTTTAACACTTTTCGCTCACTTGAAAACTGCTGTTGATCTCACTTCATCAACCCTGTCGCGAACAACTTTCACTGGCTACTGAGTACTGACAGTGACCAGAGTGTGGGAGGTGGGGGTGAATGAATGGCGCGAGCACAATACTAAGGGCGTTTGAATGGAAGTAACGGTTTTGACCCTTGTGCACGTGCACAAAACCCAGCTATACCAGACGTTGTATAACAAAAGACAACCTGAGGCTTGTTCTGCCGGCCTTTCCGTGTTAAAACCACGTAAAAATGTGTGCACACTCAGAGCACGGTACTCTGTTATCTGTGCTCAGAGTGTCATCCCCCAGCGGCAGCTCTTACTGCAGAATGACTTTTGCCGAATATGCCTTGCTCTGGGCCAGCCAAAATATCCTTACAAACAATCCAACGATTTATTGGGAATATTACGAGATGGCTTCGAACCTTAAATTGGAATTTAGTTCGCGCAAATATTTGGGGGTGCACGTGCACCTGTGCGCCTATACACGAGCCGCCCCTGCGCGGATCAATTGTTTATTTGCTCTCGTAGCATAGCCTGATGTGGTAAAATGATATATGACACATGTAATGGATAAAGGAACATAAAATACACACGATACACTTCATACAGGGTATACTAAATGATTTAATAGCTTGTAATTCAAGCTCACGAACACACGTACACAATTAGGCCTACATGTCGTAATAAAAACGTATGTCTAGGCCTAGGCCTAGGCCTAAACTCGACGCAGTAGGCCTAGGGCTAGGCCTACAATGCAAACATAGGCCTAGGCCTTAGCTCTCTTTCTCATGTGGGAAAACCTCTCACTACTATGCCCGCGCTGAAGCTCACGACGCAAGATAAGTCTGGGAAAGAAATAAGATAAGCCCAGGAATAACAATTCAATGCGTCGTGATTACGAATTTCGTGAATCGGTTGAAACATGATTGCATCTAGTTCCACAACGACCATCTTTGAACAGCTGTGTGTGAGATGGCTGGATCGTATGCGCACGCGCAGGCGCGCGACGCACACTGACCTCTATATGCTCAGTGGGTGGCACTGACGCTTACCGGCGATGCGCCCGACGCACACTGACCACTGAACTCTATACGCTCAGTACACTGATGCACACTGCTCGAAAGTCGAGATATATCGCCGATCTATCTTCTTTGCACTCACTCGTAAGGCATGCCTACAAATGTATGCGAGTACATTTAAAAAAAGTGCGGCGCGGCGTCTGTAATTATTTTTATGTTTTATTTACGTATTTAAACTTTATTTATTTTTTTTATTTATTTTTTTTTTTATTTGGCGGCTCGGTTAACACGGAACATCGGATAGAGAGGAGATCGGATAAGAGAGATCTTACTGTATTATTATTATTATTATTATTGGTTTACTTGCGTGGGGGTATTCCTCTGACTGCCACTTAAATAAAATTCGTGTACTACAAAATAAGCTATTACGCCAATAAGACATCGCAATTGTCAAACTCTATTGACTCGGGAGACATACCTCTTTTGCAACCTTCTTCCTGTTCACGGATTTTTCACGTACCGGGCAACTTTTAATAATATTTTAGTTATAGTGTGAAAAATGCCTATCGGCTAGTTAGATCGGAGAAGGGTTGACAGGTTGGGAAAGCTTTTTTTTGTTTTGTTGCCCCCAGCCCTTCAGGCTGGGATTTATGTTCTCTTTGCTTTCCCAACCAGTCAACCCTTCTCCGATTTAATAAAATATTACTTTAAAAATGATTATAGAATTCTTGTGCAGAGAAACCAATGGACACAAAGTCAGGAAAAACCAAAATTTTACGTTCCTAGAAGTAGGTAATAAATACGGTCAAAGGCGCCTAGAGTGTTTAGTCCCCGAATCTTTCAATGACTTACCCGAACAGTTATTAAATTTTACAAAAATTTCCGAGGTCAAGCAAGAAATAAAAATATAGTTGTCTCAATTGAGTGCCCTTGCCTAAATCTGTTTTGCTCTTACCTTGGTTTGTACTCATCCTTTAGAGCTATATTCTGACAGGTTTCTGATATGTTTAAGTAACTTAGTAAAAAGCTTTGATTTTGTGTTGTGTTTCATAAAGTTACGGTAACTAATCTACTTCAATTTGTTTATTTTATGTTTGTGATTTGTTAATGTTTTTTTTTTTTTAAATAATGATTCCTTCCTCTAAAGTTGTTTTTGTTTAGTTTATTTGATGTTGTTTATTCCACAGATGAGCCTGCATAATGGGCTTTGTGGGTTTATTTGAGATGTACCAATGACAATTTATGTTTTGTGACAATAAATTAAATTTAAAAAAAATTATTACATTATTATTAAATTATTATTATTATTATTATTGTTATTATTACTACTATCATTATCATTATTATTATTATTATTATTATTATTATTATTATTATTATTTGGAAACGCTCAGTTGGACGCGTTGATAAGCGAGCATGTGCTTTAGCTAGACCCACATTGCATATTTTTTTAAATTTTAAAATTTGCGATGTTCGCTGTCCAATATAATATTCCAATATTATTTATTATTGCCAAGGTACCGGTATTTGGTTTTGGGTAAACCCGTGGGTAAACCTTTACTTTGTGGATAAAATCCACCGCCATCTAGAGGACCTTGACATCATTTCCTTGGGAAAACTATTTTAACTCTTTGGTAACAAATAATACACTGCTTCCTCAATAGTATTTTGATTACTTCTAGGTGGCAGTGCATAGTGGCCAGAAACCTCGTGCGACTTTTCGTTGCCATGGTAACGTTACTTTTGTTAAAATGTAATTTCCATCTACACTACTTATCGGATCAAAATAAAATTAACATATTCGTGACCGGACGGACATTCTAAATGATTTGGCCACCTCAGATTTTGTCACCGTTTAGTTAAAAAAAAAAAAACTTTTGATTAACTTTAATGTAACTTTGTAACTTTTTTTGCCACAAAACTAATGGCATTCAATCCAGGACGAAGCTTGAGGATGGTCCAAATTTCAACTTGATCCGAACCTCCGTTCGAACGTCATGACGTGACATTCTAAAAAAAACAAAAAAACAAAACAAAACTTGTGACTATTTTTTCCGGCAGAGTCAAATGGAAATGTTTTCTCGCTTTATAATAATAATTATTATTATTTACTATTTACTACTAAATCTTGGCTCAGTCACTAACCTCATTCTTTTTACACTGCACGCTGACAATCTGAACACCACTGGAATCATCCTCGGTGTCTGTGTCACTACTCGTCCAATCAAGCTGTAGGTCCGGTGCCAAAGGACCCTCTTCTGATTTCACTTGAGCAATCATCTGAAGGCCCGAGGGCCCTGCCTCGTTCAGCAAGCCACCAAACTCGTTAGGTTCTTCACGTGTTGGTTCTACCTTAACCTTCAGCCTTGGTTCACGGTGGGTGGGGGTTTCAAGTCTTGTCACATCAGGTACTGGCTGAGAGTTATAATAATTATAAACCTTTCTAGATCTATTTGACAGAGGAGTTAAGGGAGGCGGCACCGATATTTCGGATACTGAGTTTACCTTTTTCCTTGCACCAGCCACGAGTGGTGCTGTACTAAGAAAACGATCAGATGGTGGTAAAATGTCCTGTGGCAATGGAGGGGCTGAAGCATTGAAGCTACACGAAGCTTCTCCATTATCAACTACTGGTAGGCCAATCCTTGAGTGATAGTCGCCTTTCTTAGACTTCAGTTTAGTTCCCAAAGCTCTGTCAACTTCGCGCAGCACCCTCTTCCGCCGCGGGTCAAAACCCTCTCCGCCAGCACTAACAATTTCATCGCACTCCATGTGTGAATCGGAGAAAAGGCTGAAATATTGAGGTCTGCTACTGGGCTGTGGTGGGTTTCGTCGTGGCCGATAGCACTGCTCTGCCGATGGGCGTCGCCCGTATAGGTACATAGAGTCTGAACCGGGGTTTTCGGTCCTACCATGGTACTGTTCCAATGATACTACATCAACGTCGTCTGCATCGCTCTCTGCAAATAGTCGATCATATTCCATATCACCTTGTCTATAATCTTCACTGAGTGGTCGATCCACAGTTGAAGAGTAAGCAGTGTCAAGAATCTCCGCCAATGAAGTTGGACTTCCCACAACACCTTGTCCAGAGAAAGCCTTGGTCTGCGCAGATTCCCAAGGTCGGTGTTTTGAGGTGTTGGGTGGTGCTGTCAATCGATCTGCCATTGTTATATCTAGAACAAAACAGTTAGACCAAAGTTTAGTTTTAATTTGATTTTTGATTTGATATGGCCTAATGTCTCATTACTCTCATATTAATGCACTAAGGCTACCTATTTGAGACAATGAGTGGTGATAGATGAGGATGAAGTAGGCCTATGAATAGAAGGTAGGAGGGTAAACCCGGTACTGGCACATAGTAGCCTACTCCTTTTGAAAAGTATCAAGGTGACTAACGGCTTAACGTCCCATCCGAAAGAACGGTGTAACCTTGACAGTCACATAGGTTTCTCCACTAATCCGGACTGCCGAGCAGATGTCGAGGAGAACAAAGCCATTACACTAGCTCTCGAACCCTCCGTCTGTTCTAACCAGCGGTATGTCGTGTGTCTCGGGGCAGAGCGTTCACCCACTCTATCCCGGACCATGCCTGCAGGTTGATTAACTTTGATGTTCGAGTGGAAACCGGCTAAACAACCTCGGTTAAACCGCTGGCTTTTTAGTTTTCATGAAAGTTGTTTTAAACAAAAACAATACAAGTTTCAAACATAGCCTAGGCATGGTTGCCAGTGGCATAGGCTACATTTAAGAGAAGTAATGTAGGCCAATATGTTAAGGCCTGAACCTAAATCAATGTAAGGCCTAGGGTGCAATTATGTAGTCGCTCACCTTGACAAAAGTAAACTTGTAACCTTTGTCGTTAGAATACTGATTAGGCTATGTTACCTGCATTGTTTGTTTTAGAAGTGTTTTCCAAACGGCATCCCAGAAAAGGTGACTTTCCGTTTTTATATAATGCGGGTTACAATAACTGTGGAGTTGCCAGACTTGGAGAAACTTCATTCAGGTATAAATATTAACTAGGAAACGCTCAGTTGGACGCGTTGATAAGCGAGCACGTGCTATAGCTAGACCCACAATGCACTTTTTAATAAATTTTAAAATTTACGACGTTCGCGTTTCCAGTATTATTTATTATTGCCAAGGTATTTGGGTAAACCCGTGTTTAAATCTTTACTTTAAAATCCACCGCCATCTAGAGGACCTTGACTCCTTGGGAAAACTTTTTAAACTCTTTGTTGACAATTAATAGACTGCTTCCTCGAAAGTATTTTGATTACTTCTAGGTGGCAGTGCATTAGAAACTTCGCGCGTCTTTTCGTTGCCATGGCAACGTTACTATTGTTATAATGTAATTTCCATCTACACTACTTATCGGATCAAAATAAAATTAACATATTCGTGACCGGACGGACATTCTAAATGATTTGGCTATCTCAGATTTTGTCGCCGTTGAGTTTGAAAAAAAAACTTTCGATTAACTGTAATGTAACTTTTTAACTTTTTGAACGATTTTGCCACAAAACTAATGGCATTCAATCGAGAACAAAGCTTGCGGATGGTGAAAATTTCAACTCGATCCGAGCCTCCGTTCGACCGCTATCATGAGCCAAAAAAGCTGCACGACTTTCTGTTGCCATGGTAACCGTACTTTGTTATAATGTAATTTCCATCTACACTACTTATCGGATCAAAACAAAATTAACATATTCGTGACCGGACGGACATTCTAAATGATTTGGCCATCTCAGATTTTGTCGCCGTGAAGTTTGAAAAAAAAACTTTCGATTAACTTTAATGTAACTTTTTAACTTTTTGAACGATTTTGCCACAAAACTAATGGCATTCAATCGAGAACAAAGCTTGCGGATGGTGAAAATTTCAACTCGATCCGAGCCTCCGTTCGAACGTTATCGCGGGACATACAAACAAAAACAAAAAAAAAAAAAAAAACAGTGACTATTTTTCCGGCAGAGTCAAATGGAAACGCTCGCTTCGCTCGCTTAATTAACCTTTCACTTCCTTGCGGTTAATTTACTTCATAGGGCTAATAGGCTACATGATTGACAATGTGTTTTAAGCCAAAAAATAAACTCTGGGCAAGGTGCACCATTGAATTTTTACCAGTCACTCTACTATTTAGAATTTACTAAATGATTTCTGTGCGCCTACCGGTAGACCTAGCTGTGTAATGACAGTCCAGCAACAGTGGGCATAAGCTCTATACCCCCAAAATACAAAAATTTGTAAAAAAGACGGCAGCCAAGCTCTCCTTCAAAAGTCTTCGGCTGTGAATGCTGTGAGATATAGAAGTTGAGCCAAGCTTTTTATTCTTTCTCCCTAGTTTCGCTTTGAAAATATGTAAGATCATTTCGCCTGTTGACGAGCGCCAAGCCAACGATTTTTGTGGTAAAAAAGTAAAATTTTTAAACTCGAAATCATAAAAAATTCTTGGCCATGAACCAATTCAATGGCCAAGTCATTTTTTTATGATTTCGAGTTTAAAATTTTACTTTTTTACCACAAAAATCGTTGACTTGGCGCTCGTCAACAGGCGAAATGATCTTACATATTTTCAAATCGAAACTAGGGAGAAAGAATAAAAAGCTTGGCTCAACTTCTATATCTCACAGCATTCACAGCCGAAGACTTTTGAAGGAGAGCTTGGCTGCCGTCTTTTTTACAAATTTTTGTATTTTGGGGGATATCACATCTTTTTGTTGTTCGTTTGCTATCAAGGTGTGAATGATGGACTTTGAATGATTAAATTTGTTAAGTTAAAAGTTGTTTTTTTACATTTTTGGGCCCACGGTCCCCCCAAAGATACCCCTTAAATAAATAAATAAATGCATTTTTATTTAGAGTCTATCCACTCAGTTATATATAACTGATTTTCAGTGGGGGACTTTAAATCAAAGCGACCAAGCCAACCCTGCTGGCCCCGACGCAATCGACGAGTGAGCGATAACCAACCAAAGATCGATATTTTTAATAGGAAATATATCAATCAGTGGTATGGAAAGTGCGAACACCCGCGGATCAACGCCAGAATCAACAAGGCCGATCCAGAACAACTCTGAAATTTATTATGTGCTTCGTTGCTAGGACGGCTCCAAAGTCACCGTTTACAAACTCCTAAGGGCAAGAACTGATAGACTTAAGTCCAAATCAGAAGTAAAAAAACTTCTGACTTGAGCGGGAATCGAACCCTGGCCCTTCTGCATTGGAAGCAGATACGCTAACAACAAGACCAACGCACTAGCATAAGCACTTGATATTTATAATGGTTAAGAGCATGTTTAATTTCAAGCTTGTACAAATTACTACGCCTGAGTAATTACGCGTTTTGATTTTGATTTTGATTTTCCCCGGTCCCAATTGCCCGGTTTTTGTTATGAGGTACATCTGAGTGTGGCCCAAGTTTCAAAGTTCTAAGATGAACAGTTTTCTCGGTATAGCGTATTATTCATAAGAGTTCGGAATTACCTACTTTTGATAATTTTGGTTTTTTTTGCCGGTACCCGTTAACCAATTAGGCTTACCATATTCAAAAGTGATAAAGAATGAGAGATATCAAAATGTATTCCACGTTTGAAACATCTTAAGTTGTAGCGTTTTCTTTGAATGATTCATTTCTTAAAGTTCAGATATGTTTTTTGTCATTTTTTGGGCCCATGGTCATCCCAAATTTAGCCCCTTGTGTTTTGGACGCAAGATATTTATAATGGTTAATAGCATGTTAAATTTCAAGTTTGTACAAATTACCACGCCTTGGTAATTACGCGTTTTGATTATCATCCAAATTTTGATTTTCTCCGGTCCCTGTTACCCGATTTTGGTTTTGAAAGCAAAGGCACTGCGTCTGAAATACACCTAAGTGTGGTCCAAGTTTCATAGTTCTAAGATTTACCGTTTTCTCTGTAGGCTAAAGAACTCTCCGCGGAGAACTCCTAGCCACTAACCCACCCACCCAGCCAGCTTTAAGGAATTTGACGATGTTGAGAGCCTTTTTTAACACAGAACGAGTTGTCGGATCGGGTTGATTTTTTTTTTTGTATGTCATGGACCACATACCAGGTCATATAGCGAGTTTCAAGATTGTAACTCTTTCGGGGCGGAGTGTGCAGATAGCTGAAAACCCCCCAACTCTGGTAGGTGTATATAGGGCCGGAGTTCGGTGTCGCCTAGCAGCCGCATTCGCTTGTCTGCCGGGCGACGACCGTCGCCCTAGATAGGTTGATGCTTGATGGGAATTGTTCAAACAAACCTGTTCAAAAATGTCAAAATAACAATTGGTCTTTTTTAAGAGGTATTTAACCGCTAAACTCAAAAAATATATTTCATTCAGGCTAACTAGTAATGAATTTAGCAATTAACAGAAAAATTATTGGGGCCACCATGACCTCCCAAAAATGGTCAAACATGACATTTTTCGAGCTAGGTCCCATCGGCAAAAATCTCCCATAAGAAATAACATGGGGAAGATCAAGTTATGCCTCGTGACCTTGGAGGATTTTGATCCAAAAACATATTGGCCATTATTAACGTACTCTACAGCTTTTTCTGTAAATTCTCTATATTTTGTTTGTAATTTGGGCAAGTAGTTTGGTCAAAATATGCTGATTACCAAGTTGGGGTGTGATTTTGGAATGCATATTTTTGCGTGTTTGAGGGTATATTTGGGCACAGTTTCAAGACACGATGTTATAAAGGGGCATTTTAGATTGGTACTATGCTCTAGTATCTATGTGGACCAAAAAAGAAGCAGGTTAAAGCCGATTTAAGAAATTTTCCAAAACACCAATTTTCGCAAATTTCTGGATAAAAAAAATTCAAAAATTCGTGTTAAATCACACAAGATATAATTTTTTAAACGGTCATTTTAGTGTAGTATTGTGCTATAGATCACGTGGTAAAAAATAATTTTTGGGGTTTTTAGCCCCTTTAAGTAAGAGGCAACAAATAGTGGCAATAATGCAATTCTAATGGTTCAAAGGCAGATTCTACAGTATGCCTAATTTCCATAGGCCTACTATGGATGGAGTTCCACAAAGGTTGATTCTTAGTCCTGTTTATTCTGCTTTTGACAAAATGATCTCCCACTGCACATTGTAAATGGCATTTTATTATTATTATTTGCAGATGATATAGGCATATAAGAAATGTTTTATCTAACGTGGGTCCAGTCATTGTTATTTAAAGTAAAGAGGCTCAACTAGGAGCAAGGTATAGGGGTAAATGGTAATGTAAACAATGTTTTTAAATACAGACTTACAAGTCTTTTATTTTATGCAATTTCATTCATGTCAAAAAAAGATCGATTCCAGTTATAAATAAAAATTGAGAAGAAAAGTTTAATTGGATGTCCTAAAATAAAATTCGTATGGTTAACTCTGAACAGTAGGCCTATGCTCAACTGGTTCAACCATATAAATGAGATTTGTCCTAATATAGCCTCAGGATGCTTTCTTGTAAAATGCCTGGTGGAAGTATCGTAACTGGAAGACGCTAAAATGGGATAGGCCTAAGTGTTCATGTACTCCAGGCTGCAATATGGTATTGGTTTTTGGAGACAATCTCCCAGTAGGCCTCTCTACTAGTAGATTGTTTAAGGAGTATGCTCTATTAGAGGACTAGTTGGGTGCGATGTCGAGATGGGCACTGGGTTCTACACGGCCTGTTCAAAACGTGAATCGCGATTCAGGACTACTGATTCCTATGCCTCTCTTGACAATATTAACACTAGGAAGCTTCGCAAACGCTTTTTCAGGCGCGTTGTTGGATGAGCGTAATTGTTTAAAAACGAAAAAAGCGTAAAATTGCGATTTTCATAACAAATAAATACTTTTTCGATAACGCTCAAATTTCACACGAATATACTTATTCATAAAATTAAGGTTCTGTGAAAAAATCATTACAATCGGATAAAGCATGTAGGTGTTATAAGCCGAAGAAATTAAAAAAATTAAAATAAATTTCAAAGTTGAAATTATTATGAGAAATAATTTTTTGATTGCACTCAAATTTCACACGAATATAAGGTTTTGTGAAAAAATCATTAGGCCTACAATTGGATAAAGCATGTAGGCCTAGGTGTTATAAGTTGAAGAAATTTTAAATCGAAAAAATCGTAAAATTGTGATTTCCATAAGAAATATTTTTTTCTATTGCGCTCAAATCTCACACGAATTATATTAATTCATAAATTTAAGGTTCTGTGAAAAAATCATTACAATCGGATAAAGCATGTAGATGTTATCAGCCGAAGAAATTTTTTTTTAAATCGAAAAAAATCGTAAAACTGCGTTTTTCACGAGAAATAATTTTTCGATTGCGCTCAAAAACGTGGCAGTTCTAAGTTCAGAGATTTCAAAGGCCTCCACAAAATTTCATCGCAATCGGAGTATCGGTTTAGCCGGAATCGTGTTAACAAACAGCCAAAAATACAAAAAGAAAAAAGAAGAAAACAATTCCGGATTTTTTTCTCCAGTGTAGGGAAATGGAATCTTTGCTTCGCTCGCTACGCTCATCCAAAAAACTTGCAGAGAGATTTAAGGAAATAAATGAAATCGTCAGCAAGTTCAGTGTTCTCCAGCCCCAAACACTTGGGACGGCAACACAATGACGTAATAGGGCAATTCCACACTAAATTGACCATAACATAGAGAAATTAAATATTTACAATAATATTTGTCATTTATAGAAATGATATTCGAGAAAAAAGGAACACTAGCGCAGCCAAGTGGTCGAACCGCGAACTATTATTTTGGGGGTACTGATCGCGGAACATCATGCAAGAGGTAGGAGTTTCTCACATATATCCCGACCTAACACAAAGAATTAATGTTAGGTGCCATAGTGCTCATCAAAGAAAACATATATAATAATACTTTCATTTATTTCCGAATGATTCAAAATGAGGAATGAGTGGAAAAGGGTGCTGTTAATGGCGAAACCAATCACTATAAACACATGTGTGTCTGCAGTCTGCACTTTCGTGGTCTCGAACAGCATTGTTCTGCTGAGTAATAGGCTTATACTACCGGCGAGTTATTTTTCTGGCAATTTTATATTATGCACATAACGTTTAAAGGTGGGGTAACATTAAAACGTTTACAATTTTTGTGGTAAAAAAACTTTTTGATTGACCTACTTGGTGTGCCTAGCCGGTGTCCTGAGTCCTGACACTTGTCAAACTAGGAATATCCTACATAAAATTCAAATACGCCAATATAAAATCATTATGACAGTTCAAAATATTTGGCCCAGTAGTCCTACTCGGTACCTACATCTATTTGTAATTTCGGCCTTCACTTGTTATAATAATTGGCCTAGGACGGACACTTTAATGGACCTACGCCGCGGCTACAAGTGTTAGTATTTAAATGTTAAATTAAATGGCTTTGCGCGGAGCTTTTACAGGCTGTGATTTTTTATTACCGAGTGTAAAATCAATCGTAAGGTCAGCCTTACGAATAATAATTATGCACTATTCGTCGTACGGTCATCGACGATACCACCTAACTATAGGCTAATACTTCTAAATATCACTGTGCATTGTGGCGAAGTCTAGGAGGATTTAGTATACGTAAATCCTCCTAGGGCGAAGTGGTAGCGTGTTTGAGTTTTATGCGAAAGGTCGTCAGTTCAAATCTACGTTCGGTCGTTTTTTTTTACTGTTCTATTTGACATATGTTTTTCAGCAAATGATTCCATTACATTCGCCTCGTCGCGGACGCAATTCTACGTCAAAGATAATAAAAGTATGGAAAGTGTTCTGTGAAGTGAATCGCACTTCATGAACATAACACAAATGGCGTTTTAATTATTACAATATTTTTATTGTATTTTCGCATTTCTCGCATTGCAATACAGTGATATAATCAATCGTATTACTTGAAATAAAATCCATAGTAAATTGCAATAATACGTGCATAAGTCACCCCAGTTTTTATCTCGCATATACCACCTAGTGATTGCTCCTGCAGAAGTTAAAAAAAGTGGAAACACAATACTAGCACTATTTAATCAGAAGAAACCTTTTTTTTTTAATTGCAAGTAGGCCTATTGTTTTCGTTTTAGCTTGTTTTATCGGCAAGTTTTTAGTGAAAAGTGACTCAGAAGTAAACTGTGTTATTTTTAAAGCAAATAGGAGAATATGGTTTTATTTAACCATTTGACCGTGTTATTTTGGTTTTATTAAATAAAACCAAAACACACACCTCTACGCATGCATACAGCTGGCCAACAGCCTGTCACATCACTGAAGGTCACACATTCATAGTTTTGCCATCATTGCCTGTGCAACCACAAAGATGATGTGGTTTGCATTAAAAACTACTACTCCCTCAATAAATGTCCGCGATCCTCCTCCAATGGCTCGAATACTAACGAAGTGTATTTACTTCAATTTTAAGCGTAAAACCACTTTTAATATGCGTTCAAACACAATGTTTTCAACGTTATTACATGCATTGCGCCTATGCTGTCTGCTAGACTACCCCCGAACGAGCGGCCATATTGACGAACGCGCGCGCTATCTACATTCTCTTGTTTCCTCGAATAGTATGTTCATAAAACATCATTCCCTGAATACAAACAAAAATTTATTTTCCATTTCAAGCGGGTTTCTTTCCCTAAATGCTAATTTTAAAAAATGTATTAAAATGTAAAAATTGAAAGATGACTATTAGAGAACTAAATGCCTCAGGTATTGTTAAAATCAACACTATGGCGTGCTTTAAAAGTGTATTGTGTATAACTCCTTTTTCTATGAATCACAATGATTGAGTTTCACACTCCAAATTCTGTTACAAAAAATCACCGTTTTCTCTTTAAAAGGGTGAAATAAAGAAGATTATATTTTCATTATTTTTATTTTGTAATGTTAAAGATGGAGCATTTAAATAATACCCTAATTTGTATGAATAGGCCTATGTCATTAGTTAATTTAATTTTAGACTTAACAGAATTACCAAATCGTAACAGAATTATTTTAAACCACTGTTAAAGCGACTAAAATTATGTTTAAAATGTCATACCTATTTACTGACTAATGACATGTTTGGATGAGCGTAGCGAGCGTAGCGAGCGAAGCGAAGATTCCATTTCACTACACTGGAAAAAAAAATCCGGAATGTTTTTTTTTTTTTTTTCTTTCTTTTTGTATTTTTGTGTGTCTGTTAACACGATTCCGGCTAAACCGATACTCCGATTGTGATGAAATTTTATGGAGGCCTTCAAAATCTCTGAACTTAGAACTGCCACGTTTTTGAGCGCAATCGGGAAATTTTTTCTCATAAAAAAACGCAATTTTACGATTTTTTTCGAATTTTAAAACATTTCTTCGACTTATAACTCCTACATGCTTTATCCGATTGTAATGATTTTTTCACAGAACTTTATTTTATGAATTAAGATATTCGTGTGAAATTTGAGCGTAATCGAAAAATTATTTCTTATGAAAATCGAAATTTTACGGTTTTTTTCATTTTTAAAACAATTCTTTGACTTATAACACCTACATGCTTTATCCTATTGTAATGATTTTTTCACAGAACCTTAATTTTATGAATTAATATATTTGTGTAAAATTTGAGCGCATCGAATAACTATTTCTTATGAAAATTTCATTTTTGCGATTTTTTTCTTTTTTAAAAATTACGATTAATTAAAAAATAAAGTTAATTTTTTATTTAATTTCATTTATTTAAAAAAAATCGTCGACTAATTAATGATGCTTTCACAGAACAACAGTAAAAATCCGCGTAACACATGGCAACTTAGGTGCACCAATTACGCTCATCCAACAACGCGGCGGGACTTAAGCGTTTCCTAGTATGTTTTAATTTTTGTGACACTCTTATTACATAATTAAACTATTTAAATCACAAGCTTAATTCTGTTACAGCCATATGTAATTCTGTTACATATGTCGTAATTCTGTTAACACTTAAAACAACTAAAATTACGTTTAAATGTGCCGTACCTATTGACTGACTAATGAAATTGTGATTTCTTTTTTGTTTTCATCTTTATTTCATACCTATCCCATTATAGAGCTATTAAAATCACTTTATTTTAATTGTTATAGGCCAATGTCTTAATACTCACTGCACTTATTTTACTTAAAAAATATATATTTTGTGTAATTTAAACAAGAAGTAAATTTGACCCCCAGTTTGCGCGCCAAAAACGAGCGTGCGCCATCTTTGGATGGTACTACGTCATAACTGTGTAGAGCCAAGAAGGCCAATTAGAAACTAAATGTACGTATATTTGTACATATTTACATAGGCCTACAGACGGCGGTGCTCGCCCATCCGCTCAACAACAAACACAACTCCACAGCCACTTAAGCGATGTACATTTTCACCGAATTTTGTTTCTCTTTTTTCGTATGTGACAGGTGATTTCGCGAGATCATTGTGATAAAGAATTACGAGCATTTTGTCTTGAATTTTTGCACAGCCTAGAACTATCATGCTATTCTTTATCTACAATAGGCTTTAAGTTTAATTAGTCATCAAAGTAAGGTTTTTGTGCGAGATGTGTGTCAGAACACGAACGTGCAGGCCTAGGGTTGGCAAGCTAAGCCTAGGGCTTGTCAAGCGAGTAATTTTAGTATTCACATATCAAGGCCTATATCCTACAGGAACGATTGGCCTAGACTGTTGTATTATAAATAATTTTCTACGCCTGGACCTAGACCTAGGACTGTTTCAGTTTTGTTTTTTGATTGCAATGTCAACTTTTCTCGTTTTCCTGCTAGGCGCCAAATGTAAAATGCCCACCATCTGTTTACACTAGTACTGTAGGCTACGCTAGGCGTTGCTTTGTTTAAAACACTGCCGTCTGGATGTATGTATGTGTATCCAGACGGCGTTGGTTCGACACAGTTCTGACGTCATAGTCGTTTTTGCCGTTCTCAGAATATTTTAAAAAAATGCTGTTTTTAAAACGGATATATAGCCTAGCCTAAATTATTGGATTATTATTTCACGGAAAAACAAAGTAGTACATATTTGTAATCGGGACGAAATACTTCGTCTAAAAAATCTATTGTAGGCCTATAGTACAGTATTTGACGGAAGTGGAATATTCCAATTAATATTAAATAAAATACAAACCTAATATTAAATAAAATACAAACCTATCCTTACAGATGTCAACAGCATTATTTGTATCTAACCTTTGTTGTATGTGTACAATCAATACAATTATTCCAATTTAACTCAATTCACAGGAATTTCTGATTGATTGAACCAACTTTTTACCATGGCCTTTCTATGTAATTCTGTTACAATTACAACGGACATAATTAGATTTATATCGATTAAATATAGCTAAGTATATTTAAATAAACTTTTATTGCGTATAATTCAAAGACAACTTCTAGTTGTTATTTGCAATTTTATAAGACGTGCAAAAACTTACTTAGGCCTACAATAATCAGTAGGCCTACAAATAATTACAATGTGTTAAATATGTCTGATTGGTAATTCTGTTACCGTGGAATTGCCCAATAATGCAAAAAGCGGAAAAAATAGTTACAACGTACAGCCGCGACTTAACTGACCAATTGCCGGTGCAGATCGTCTCATTTTGGTCGTGTTTAAAAAGCGAGATTGTTAATCTTACGTCTGCAAAAGAAGTGCAAACTTGCTTCTTGTTGAAAACGCGGCATTGTCCACTAGTTTTCCTGATCTTTGTACGGCTTTGATGCTGTTCCTAACAATACCAGTTACTGTTGCCAGTTCAGAACGGTCATTTTCAAAACTAAAAATCATAATTCAATTATTTAAGAAGCAGCATGGGTCAAGAAAGACTTTGTGGATTAGGTACACTTTCGATCGAGAACGAGACCGCCAGCCTTCTCAGAAGTGATAAGGATCACAATTTCAATAGGCCTATGTTTGCCGAGAGGAAAGTTCGGATGCGGAAGTTCTAATCCATAGGCGAATGAGGAGTAGGCCTACCGAGACTCGGTGAATCGGTGTCAATAATACTTAAATTTGATAATAATTAACTAATACCATGCAAATAACATTTAGGCGACAATGACAGGGGCCCTCCAGCTCGCTGTAGCCCGGGGGCCCAAGGATTTCTAGCTACGCCACTGCTTGCATGGCTTGTTTGATGTTTCAACTGTTATTGATGAGGTTCAAGATACTAACACCACTGGTGGCAGATTTTGACAAGATCTTGTTTAGGCCTACCCTATAGGCCTATGTATCTTGTTTCTAACCAAGTTCTTGCCAAGAAACAAGTTCTGACAAGATTTTTTAGCAGGGATTCTTGGCACGATCTTGGCAAGAAATAAACAAATCATATTTCAATAGCCTTGTTTACATGGAGGACTGAGTACGGTTTGTGGTCTCAGTATCTCATGTAAATAGGCCCCATCATATCAGGTACCAAACCAGTTGGGTTCGGTCCGACGAAAAGGTGCGACCGAACCGAAATACCGTACCGGTAGGCCTACTGAGTACTCTCGTGTAAACAGTTTCCTGAGTGGGAACCGAACTGAAAAACATGCACCCTAATTGCAAACGTCAATAAATAAGTTTTAACATGTTGTAGGTTTCAAATGTAGATCCTCCACGCCTAGGCCAAGTCCTTCAATCCTACCAGTCTACGAAAATGAGATGAAAGTAAGGTTATGTCCCTAACAGTGATGTTTTGAGCAACCGCCGTTAGATCTGATGGCGTTGATGCTGAATTGAATGTCAATTCGGTTTTCGTTGGGTACTCGCCATGTAAACGCTTCAAGGACGCTGGAGTTGAAATTAAATCTCAGTACGGTACTGTACCCAGTCCTCCATGCAGGGTTGGGTAACGACGCGTCGCAAATAATATTCTACACGTCGCGTCGAAAATATGTGTAGAATATGTCAAATATGTAGAATATGTAGAAAATTTGCGTAGAAAATTAAATAAGGAATATTATTGTTTAAAATTCAAATTCCAGCCTTATTTTCATCAACCCTAAAAACAAATGAACTCAGTATTATATTTTTACCTTTTAAGAAAGTGTTTGTACTTATTACAAGTCAAGCTGTGAAGATGAAAGTGCCTGAGGAAACTGACCAACCAACTGACTGCCGCTAAAAAAGACCTTTAACAGTTTAACTGTCACCCGAAAGCACTTGCGGATATTACGCACATGCATTATCTCACTTATTTCCTATGATGAATCAATAACTCATAGTAGGTACCCTAATAAAGAACTTGAAACCGACAGTCTTGGCTTGGGCGCTAAGCGCTCAACTCTGATTCGGGAGGTCCCGGGTTCGAATCCCGTCGAGACCGGCAATCCTGACTGAAGGTTTTTTCCGAGGTTTTCCTCAGTCGTTAAGGCGAATGCAAGGGATTGAGTCCTCTTTTAAACAGCCCTCGGACATCCCTTCACAATTTCCTATCCTCACATACCTAGTTCACCTGAAGAGGGGCTAATTGCACCCTATAACAGGTTTCCCACGATATATATATATATATATAAAAAAAAAGAACTTGAAGCAAAGAAAACTGGCACCTTCACAAGATACCAAGGTCACCTGCTTTCCAGATTGTAAATATATGGACAAAGCCAAAAGACTCCCCAGATCTTCTTCCTCGCGTATCATTAACCAAACTCAT
This sequence comes from Sweltsa coloradensis, assembly GCA_024449915.1. NCBI lineage: Eukaryota > Metazoa > Arthropoda > Insecta > Plecoptera > Chloroperlidae > Sweltsa > Sweltsa coloradensis. The sequence continues at coordinate 89,613 of JAMZAV010001077.1, forward strand.
CTCTAATCATAAACTTATTTAGTAGTAACATTTCCTATTATAATTTATATATTGCCAATGTATGTAGGCTAAGATAACTAGATATAAGCACAATGAAAAAAAATCACACTTATTTTGCTCAAAGTAACAATACACCATAGACCTACCTACCTAAGCTCCTTCCAGTAATTTTCGACGTGTCATTAATGTCATAGACTACGTATATCACAGAGCTCGGAATCGGTTCAGGCAAATCGATTCGGGCGGAATCGGTTTGAAGTTGTTGATATACCTGTCGGTTTTGGCCAAAAACACTTTAGTTCCAAACCACTTCGGGAAGTGATTTGGCAAACTCGAATCGATTGATCTGCAGTTGATATACACGTCAAACCGATTCAGGGAAATAACAACGCCATGACAACGCGATATGTCAATCTCAGAATTCAAATATTGACTTTAATTCGACTTCCTATCTGACTTTCGAAGTTAAAAACATACCCTTACACCATTATCTATACTTTTTAAAAGTTTTGTACGGACGCAATCATATTATCTAGAAGATAAACATGAATAAATGTCACTTTTAACCTAGAAATTTGTTTTCCAAAATGGTTGCCGTGTTACAAAATCTCGAACTGTTTCCGTCGAATCGGTTCGAAATTTACTGATATACACCTTCTTGTTCAAACCGTTTCAGCCCGAATCGATTTACCTGAACCGTTTCCGAGCTCTGTGATATACGTAGTCAAGTGTAATTCACGACGTGTATATTCGACGCGTATAATACTAGGTATAATACCTGTTTTCGACGTCGAGTATTTACCTACCCAACCCTGCCTCCATGTAAACAAGGTTAATGCAGATCTTGGCAAGATCTTACTTAAAGTCGATCGATGAAGTGAACTACCCTATCAAAACAACAATTTCTTTAACATTAAATAAACTTAAAACACCTTAAAATAATACTTTTATCTATATTATCATCATCTAGTATTATGTATAAATATTTGTAGCACTTGAGTAAGAAATGGAAGAAATGCAAAACGAACATAAATTCTCTATATCTGTATTTCACTCGACATTAAGATAGTCAAAACCACAAAATAAAGATTTAATTCTACCTTTCTTGTAGCAAATAACCACATGTTGACTTGGCAACATAGCACTGGTTTGTTATGATGGCAGTACTGAATGTCCCAAAGGATGTAGCAAGCTACCAGCGTCCACCTCGAACTTATATTATATACAAATAAATAGTAGTTGTGTACATCTGCAGAATATGGCTGTGTATTATGACAAAGAAACATTGGCTGATTGATTTGCAAGTCGGCCATTCCATAGTTGCGGGTGTGACACATTACACACTTACAATACCTGGCAAGTGTTTATAAATTACTAATTAAACCCAAGACATTGTATACATTCATTGTTGCCATAAGATGTACAAATATACCAAATTTCAACTTTCTGTGACTTTAAGAAATCAGTAAATAAAAATTAAAAACAGGTGTTGCGGGTGTGACACTTTTTGCCACTGTATTTACACCCTTACATGAACATGTGCAAAAGTCTGTGAATATAGGACCCCTTGGATAGGCAACTATTTTTTTCCTAAAGCATTATAGAACACCCTTAAAATAAAATATAAGGAATAGTGGCTCAAATAATTTAAAAGACGATTTATGATGGTTTAAAGATGTTGCGGGTGTGACAGGGAAATGTTGCGGGTGTGACGTAGTGCACAAATATAACATTAAATACGAGTTTTTGTATGTAGATTATAATTTGGTTGGCAGTTTTCTTACATACTTCATGAATACTCAATATTCAAATGTAAGTTAACAAATATGCATGCTAAATATGATACCGGTATTTAAAAAAGGTCGACTATTATTCAATAAAGTGCATTATAATTTTTTAATGAAATAGGCCTATGGGTCCTCGTCACTGATTATTTTTTTACTTAAATTTGAAGGAGGGGCTAATAGCATAAAAAGAGGATTAACTAATAATGTCTTAACATTTATAATTAATGCAGCTTTATCATTATTCAGGCATGCTAATCACTGACAAACTTAATTGCCCACGATTGTTGTGAAGTATTTTAGGAGCTACCATCTTCTTGATAACATCTTTGTTCTCGCAATGACGTATTCACAATATCGGGCCATACCCAATAGTTGCCACTAGGATGCATGCATATACTTAAGCCTAAGGGTTACTTCACTGGTTTCATCATCAAATGCTACGATTTCAGCATAATACTGCTTGTCGGTATTTTTTCCCCATTTACCGCAAGTGAAACGAGGACAAAATCACTGACGTTTATATCTAGGGCAGGATTGTTGACGGAAGCGCAGACATCCGAAAAAATAATCACTTTTGTTAACTTAGGAAACTCGACTTTTAGTTCAGAAAAAATCTTTTTGAGGAATGCCCACACTGCATGTTTGTTATGTGTCAAGTCATCACTTTCAACCGCGAAGGACGGGCTTAATGTCATCTTTTAATCAAGCGCAGGCTGTAAAAACAGTAATTTGATCATGACTCCAATGAGCGCTCTGAATCTCGTCTTGAATGATTGCCGAAAAATTTTCAGCAAAGTCGACTTGAAGTACAAATTCGTTTTCCGGTACCTACCTAGAATCTCTCTTTTGCATTTTCAAAATACGTTGAACTGGCGTGCGTTATACGTGCATTACTTAGGCTACCTAAACTAGGTAGACCTAATGGGCAATTTTTTTTACCTATTTGACTGTACCCCTGGCATTATCATGCAATTCAATAATCATGTCACACCCGCAACATAACTCTGTGTCACACCCGCAACACAATTTCAACCACTTCTAGTCAGTGCATCTCAGTTTTCTCTGTTGGATATGATAAGTCATATAACCAAACCTTAAAATAAAGTACTCTCCAACTTTTGTTAGCCATAATCTTTACACTATCATAGTTTATTGTAGTTTTGTGTTGCGGGTGTGACATGTATTCACAACATCTTTAATGATCCAAAATTTAAGTAAAACTTACTTTGTGTTCAGTTTTTTCCAACTAAAATACTTCACAACATCATTAAGTGTTGATATACAAAAGAAAGAACTTCACACAGCTGACCTAAGAGAAATTGTAGGGATTACAATTTAGGGGATGTGGCACTAAAATAAAAACAATAACTTTACACCAACTTTGAAGCACTGTAAAACACATAATTGACTACCCACAAAGAAAGCAAATACATTTTGAAATTCAGTGGAGTTTTGGCTTTAATTTTTGACCCATCCAATAAACTATTGGGTAAAAATTATTTTTCACTTGTCAGGCTCACTTGCTATGGAATGGCCGAATGTGTAAACAGCGCCCGCATTGCAAACAATGAGCTTTTACGCTCGTTTTTTTCTTAGCGTCCCTCAAACACGCCCGCGTCTGTCTGCAGGAGTATTCATCTGAGCCGCCCCAAAGCCGTGGACACGGTGGCATGAGCGCAGCGGTTCGCGTAGCATGCAGGAGGTACGGTACCGGTTCGAGACCTGGCCTGTGCGTTTTTTTTCCTTTTGTTTTTTCCGGAAATAAATAATTATTTATATCTTTATCCGTGATACTAGATTTAATTTTTGTAATCTTTTCGGTGGAAGTTACTCTTTTCTTTTCTTTTTATATTTTATGTATATTATTTGCCACAGCCTTGTAGTAAGCTCTTGGTAAGAACAGGTGGATTTGAAAGTGGTCTCAACTAGGCCTAATTTAGCAATTGTACCAAGGCCCCAAGCATGTCTTGCAATCTCCCGTGCACGCTCGTAGATTTATAGATGAAATGGAATAAATAAATAATATAACAAATAAAATATAAATATAAATAAATGAACAATAAGTACGTTCACATAATTGTCTACTAGTCGACCGCCTAATCTATTTGTGTTTACAAATTACAGCAGCAGACAACACTAAATATTGATATGAATGCTGAGCCGCGAGCAGAATAGGCATTGAAGGTGTAGGCTACAACCCACCCCTGTCTCTCGTCATCGACAGCTGACTACAGCGTGCGACGTCACGGCGCTGTTGCCGTAATTCTTGTAATCGCTCGGCCGTACGAGTTGAAGTGGACCAAACATCTCAAATATCTCGAAAACGAAACCCCGTTTGACCACATTTCAAAAGCAAATAATGTTAGTCGTGAAATTATCTACATTTTGCACGTAAATTTGTTAATATCATTAACAGGTCACGATGTTACGCAACGATATGCGATTGAAAGTGTAGGATTTTGTTCAGTTACAATGCATAAGATAGGGAATTCCAGCGCATTTCAAAACGCAATAGATAAAAAAACTAGTACCGTTAGGCCCAAAAAGTTTTTGCTCATACTCACAAGCTCAATCTCATCTTGCAGTACCGGTAACTGGAATCTGAAGGATATCTATTACATGCACACTGCACAGTTATCATCGATCGACTTTAATGCAAGATCTTGACAAAAATTTTACCACCTGGCAGGAAGGCCCAGTTCCCAATAATTGGTTTAGTTATAAGAGGATAGGCCTAGGACTTAGCCTACCTGACGTGTTCAAATGTTACACGGTCCCACTTTTTTTTAGAATCAATTTCCCTGACTTTTCCAGGTTTAGTTTTGCTTAATTCCAGGTGTGAGTACACGCCCCAAAATAGCTTGCCAGGAATGCAGCACCCCCTCGATACTAGGGATGACATCGGGTACTCGGGTACCCGACTCCTACCCGACTCCTATCGGAGTCGACTCCATTTTCAAGGAGTCGACCCCCAAAAAAAAAAAAATTTTTTTTTTTTTTTTAAATTTTTTTAATGATAAATTGAATGAGATTGCACTTGTTGTCTCGTTAGTCGTTATCTTATCTCAAAACTTAAACATAAAACATCAGCGAGAGTCTGGCCGGGGCCAAGAGAAAAAGCAAGCTAGCGGGGGAGTTAGTTAGTATGGGATTTTAGGGCACAAAAACATTAAAGTTAACAGTGCCCATCGAGGGTGGGGGGGGGGGAACGGCCGGACAGCGTTGTGCAACTAGAGTAGTGGGCTAAAAATAACTTTTGCAAAAAAAAAATCAAAAAAAAAAAAATTTTTTTTTTTTTTTTTTGATTGCGGATCGGGGAGTCGACTCCTACCCGGTTCCAAAGGCTCCGGAGTCGACTCCAATATTTACTACCCGATGTCATCACTACTCGATACGCTCTAAAATTTATTTCCCCGTACTTCATCAGGGTGGAACTTCTTTTCATAGGCCTGCCCGCAAAATTTCTATGGGGGATCCCTTAACAGATGTACATGTATACATAGGTAGGCTCAGTGTTGAATTCAGGTTTTCCATCCCGGGTGGGCTATATAATATCCCGTGGGTATTATATAGGGACCAAGTAGGCCTACGGGGGGTTTGAAGGGCCTCCCCCCAACAATAGCGCCGCAAGCGAAAATTTTGAAAATCAGGTTTTTAGAGTGCGTTTGGTGCGTTTTAGAAAAAAAGTTGTGGGCTGAATGCAATACCAAAATAATGTAGTTTTTGTGTTGTTGTGGACGCTTTCCTAAATATCCGCTAGATTTCACCTTCAAACCGCTAGATTCCTAAAACGGTTATTTTAGCAACGAAAACAAATGATTGATTTTTTTTCCCGACTTTGGAGTCGGGAAAACATTTTCATAAATTCGGTGAAAATATTGTTTTTTTGAGTAAACCGAATAAGCCTAGATTTAAATAAATTCCCATTTTCCCTGACTTTTCCAGGTTTTTAAATTTTTTCCTCAATTCCCTAACTATTCCCAGACATTTTGACCCATATTTTCAATTCCATGACTTTTCCAGGTTTTCCAGGTCGGTGGGAACCCTGTGTTATATTGTGTTAGTTTTAGGAAATTGCTTAGGCCTATAACAACAATAAAATTCTTACGACGGACCAATCAGATGCCAATAATCCTTAAACAATGACCAATCAAAAGGAGTAGGCCTAGGCCTAGCCTACCCTAATTTCATTATGACTGGCTCTAAAACATAGGCTGGCCACTACATAATCAATCAGGATATTGAATTTCTTATAGCCTAATAACTAAAACAATTTCTAAAGACGAAAACACGGTTGTGGGAACTTGGGCCTAAAGGCCCGATCCCAGATCACTATCAGGGTGCTAGGTAGGCCTATTCCTAAGGGCCCAAATCCGGTACTCTTTCGGTTGGTATGGACAGTTTTTTTATGTGTAGGCCCTACCTACAAAACCTTTAACGTCGCTATTTTAAATCTAACGTAGGCCTACCTACGAAACCTTTAAGCTTTAACGTTGCTATTTTAAATCTAAAGTACCTACAAAACCTTTAACGTCGCTATTTTAAATCTAAAGTACCTACTGATCAAAAACTGTCCGCACTTCTTCGGCTAGGGGGTCCAACTTTTATACACCTTGTTAACACTGCTGGGCTATATTGCCTTGTTACTACTTATGTTAAAGGTGTACTTTCGTTAGGTTAGTCGAATTTTCCGCTGGCTACAGTGCGCCGCGCTAGTTCTAGATTAATCGATAAGAGCGCACCCGAAATCCTTTCCGTTACAGTGTATATAAAAGTTGGACCCCCCCTAGCCGAAGAGTACCAAACTGTCCATACCCTACCAACCGAAAGAGTTCCCCAAATCCATATCAACCCTGAAACTATGGTGTAGGGTTCTAGGCACTAGGTTATTTAAATGAGATAATCCACAGCTTAGCTAGGCCTAGGCCTAGGCCTACGTCCTGAGACTTACAGAGCTTTTACGGACATGTCAAGGTCCTGGGGCCTAGGCCTAGGCCCTATATGTCTAGACCTAGGGCTAGGCCTAGGCCTAGCCTAGGGTCTCCAATCACATAGCAACAAGCCTAGGCCTAGCTAAGGAAGGCCTATCCTAGGGCCTAGGCTAGGGCCTAGCCTAGTCTACTTTTGAGATCATGGGTCTATCTCCTACGCATTTTATGAGCTAGGAGACTTATGGGACTAGGATCGAAAAGAAATCTTGTCAGGGCCTAGGCCTAGGCTGGCCTCGTAGCTTTACATTCAAGAACACGACAGCCCAAGATGGCGCCAAGCACTGTGTTTGCAACAGTAGGAACAACAAAGTTTGACCTATTTATTTCTACAATTTCAAGTCCAACAATACTACGCGTAAGTTTCCATCACATTTAGCAGTACAATACTGATACTTACGTGTTAAATAACCATATAATTGTTGATTAATCCGAAAAGGGTGTAGATTGATCGTCGTCGAGGTCTCGAGGACACCTGGTCAAGCTGTTTTCGTACGTCTATGCCTACGTCCATTTCACTTCATAAACCAACAGCTTCACTCCTATTATAACTAGTCATTCATTACATTTTCACCACTGTTATCCCCGTTGTACGTTTAAGTAAACCCCTGGCCATCTAGCGTTAATAATTACAGTACTTTCAATGTGATAACTTTCCGCTGAAGCCTAGGAAGAAGAAAACAAAACAGATAAAACTATGACGAACTTTTGAGGGCTGGGTGATGGGTGTCCCACAGCCTGGTGGATACTGGCAGAACTAGACTTCTATGTTCACAGCCGACTTGTGTATAGAAACTTCAGTTCCAGCCAGAAAAGTGGGCGGGAAAATTGATTCCACGTAAGATTGGTATTCAAACTGACGGAAAATATTGTTTATGTACAAACTGTCGAAAACATATTATTATATGCATACAATAATAAGTCCTATCTGATTCACTTGGACAATTTTAGTTTATTCTGTCTTCAAACTTACCTATTAGTGAAGTATATGGTCGAAAATCTGGTACTTGTGTAGTTGGTGTGACCCAACTTTTTAAATACCGTTTTTTTCAACTAAAATCAAACATAAACACTCACCATTGATGAATAAGTCAAGGAGAACTCATTGTGTACTATTTTATTACATTCCCAGCACCAAAAATCTAAAATAAATCATCACGTTTTTGGTGAACAGTAACAAAAAAAACTTCAAACCTTTAACCTCGCTATTTTAAAACGAAAGTACTTTTCCCATTAAAAGTCTTTTCTGTTTTTAAGGCTATTCCACCGCGTTTTTTCCTTGCGTTGTTCTTTTGCGACGTTAAAGGTTTTGTAGGTTGATAAAAAAAAAAAAAAAATGTTTGAAAAGTTGGGTCAAACCAACAAAACACAAGTACCGAAAATCTTAACTGTACGTTGCAAATTGAAAATAAAGAATAATAATAATAACTAGGAAAACGCTTAAATCCCGCCGCGTTGTTGGATGAGCGTAATTGGTGCATTGAGCTGCCATGTGTAATGCGGATTTTCTGTTATTCTGTGAAAAAAAAATCTTACGAAGTTGAAATTTTTAAAATTAAATTAAATTTTAAAAAAAAAAAACTTTAATTTTAATTTTTTATTTATCGTAAATTTTAAAAAAGGAAAAAAAACGTATTTTTGAAATTTTCATAAACATTTATTCGATTGTGCACAAATTTTACACGAATATATTAATTCATAAAATTAAGGTTCTGTGAAAAAATCATTGGCTTAGTCGCTTTGATTTACTGTCACCCATGAACAGTTATAAAAATAACGAGTGGTAACTCTAATAAATTTATTTATTATTATTAATAAAATTTCCGGTAATGGGGCCGGGCACCAACAATGCAGATAAATATTTTAAACCACTTTAATGGAAATCGACTTTTTATAACAACGTTTCGGAAATTTTTGATATACTTTTGATAGGCCTATGATTTTTTGTATTTCATAAAAAAAATGATGGAAATAGTTTTCATTAATTTCCGAAATGTTGTTGAATAAAATAAAGAGTAGTCTTCCATTTTGAAGTGTTTTAAATATTATACTACCATGAACTCTTCTAACTTTAAAACTAAAAAAAAAGTAGATTAACTTGCATTATTTACAGGGGCATTTTTTAAAAAAGGTCCTTTTAAATCGACTAAATCCCAGCATTTGCCCTCTTCACATCGCTATACCAAAAAAACAATTGGGTAAAAGCTTATTAGTAGGTTCACTTTAAAGAATAAAGCGATTGGTTTCTCTATTCTCTATGACACCAGGAAAAAATAAACGACTGGAATGGAAGGTTATACAAAATGAGGTTCCTACTTATTGAATGTTACTCTATATTCTTGTGTTTCAGGTGTTAAAAGAAAAGGGCTTCAACAACCTGGTGATTCAGATTGGAAACGGCACCGTTATCCCTGCTGAGGGATTTATCGAGGGTGTGCAAGTGAGCTACTTTCGTTTCAAGGACTCGATAGCCCACCTGATCGAAGACGCCGATCTTGTGATCAGCCACGCCGGAGCTGGAAGCTGTCTGGAGGTTCTGGAGGCTAAGAAACCTCTGCTCGTGGTGATCAACGAGGATTTGATGGACAACCACCAACTCGAGCTAGCGGAGCAGCTGCATAGCGACGGACACTTGTACTACTGCACATGCAAGGAGTTGGGAAAAACATTGAAAATGTCAAACTTTAAACATTTAAAGGCATTTGAGCAAGGAAATCCAGACCTTTTTGTGGATTATTTGGAGAACATGTTTGGATTTGGAAAGTAGGCTGACTGTGAAACTTAATGGTTAAAGTGGAAATTAATGCAGTCTTTTTAATGTCACTTCAATACTAGGATGATAACCATTTTGCTCTATTTATTTAAGAAAGTACAAAAAACGATATTTTCTGCGACTGAAAATGCAAATGTAAAACTGAAACATTGTAATCCAAAGATTAAATTGTTGTGTGTAATGCTCCTGTTCTGTCATAAATGTCATAAAACATGACCAACGAATGACTTGAGTTATTTTTTTTGACATTGCCTTTCAACAAGGACGATTCAGAAAATGTGTTGGCCCTGGGGGAGACCAACAATATTTTAACTAAGAGATACAACTTTGTGTAACGGTAAGCTTCACTCCCTATTTTGAAGCACGCAATCACTTAGGTCCTACCAGTAGTGCTCTTGCCATCCCACAAGAATCTAAAAATTTGAGTGTCTGACTAGACGTAAAAATAGAAACAATTTATCTTAGTCATCACAATTATTTCACTTCTTTTATTACGAAGATTGGCATACATTGGATAACAGTTTTGAATTAAAAACTGTCTTCGTCAGACGTCAGTTCAGTCTCTGATAACATGGATTGTATAACCGGTGACACATACGTTAGTTCGCTCTCCGGGGCGTCTTGCAGTCGGCGAGGAGCGTCCATCACCCTTACCTCTCCCATCGGAATGTGTTTTCGTCTGTAGTCTTGGACGTCCGTCGAGGACGGCGTCTCCGGCACGTCACGTGTTCTATGGCGGCGCCGCTTCACCTTCTTCGTCTTCCTCGTCTGGGCGGCTGCAATGGCGGCGGTGGCTTGTGGGGAATCCCCCGCCCCGTCGCCCGCCATCGCTCGCCTGTAGTTCGCTAGCGTCTCCGATATGCCGGCCGCTGACTGGGACTTCTTGCTCCGGCGAGCAGGTTTATTGTGCTCGCTGCGATTCAGGACGAGTTGCATTCTATGCTGTAGCTCGTCGTCAGTCATGAACACGTCACGCGAGGAAGTTTCTTCGGACTGGGAACCAAACCTGCAAGGAAACATTGTATATGAAACTGCAGGTTCTTGCCTGCATGTCTAGAAAATCTTTCTCCGCTGAGCAATACCGCACTATTTAAGTTAAAACTTTATGCTTTTACAGCCCAGAATAATAGAAATTAGTTAAATGACTCGCACAATTCATCACTTTCAAATTTCTCGTGGGAAACCTGCCCAGAGTGTAACTAATGCATGCCCCTCTTCACAGGTGTCTTTACTAGGTAGCCTATACTTGGAGTTGGTTGGGTCAATTGTGTAGGGATGTCCACGGGCTGTTGAAGAGGACTCAATCCCTTGCATTCGCGACTGAGGAAAACATCGGGAAAAAACTACAGTCAGGATTGCCGGTCTCGACGGGATTCGAACCCGAGACCTACCGAATCAGAGTCTTGCGGTGAACGCTTGAGCCAACACTGTCTGTAAAATATGTAATTTATCTACAATTTAAAATTACCATTCTACCAAATGGGGAATAGTTCCGCGCACTTCGGAAAGTTGTGCGAAAGTCGTTTTGGTCGTGGTCCAACGTTCTTATCCAACTTACTCAATATAACCAACGTTGTGTTTAAATAATTTCACACAAACCAAAATTTTACGTTTGAGGTTTTACCAACGGATAAGTTGCCGTTGGAGAAATTTTTTCGTACTTGATATTTCGATAAATAATTTAAAAAAGCGTATCATTGGCGGTCTTTATGTTGAAAACAAAATTAAACCAAAAGAAACAAAACAATAGGCCTACATAAATACATGGCATAACACTTTGCGTTCGTTTTGGTAAATGTAAGTTTTATAATAGTGTTCATACCCTGAAGCGCGAACAATCTTGATAAAGGTCGAAAACGAACTAAATGTGTCCTGGATATCCTCGACCGTATCCGGTTTCAGGATGATCCCGCCGCTATTCTCGTCCAGCTGTGTTCTCATCGTGGCAACTTGAGCCTCTGCTTGGCGTCTCTTCTCCACCTCCACCTCCACTTGACGAGCCAGCAACTTGTTTGCTCTCTCTGCCTCCTCCAGCTGCTCGCTAAGCTTCTTCACGAGCTCTCTACAAGTACAACACAATACACATCAATCTAGTACCTAAGGCTGCAAAGTTACATAATAAACAGTGTCGAAGAAGAAGGTATGACAAGACAAGACAATTCATCTTATCTAGCATTGAAATCTCTTGGTGGAGGTGTCAAGTTCACAAAAATTACACTTTTAAAAAGGTTTTCCACGCCCAATGTGGAAGGAGTACCAAACACATTGTACCATCCTTGTTAAAGGGCTGCACTTCTATTACGTCGGGGCTGCAAGGTTGGCTTGGTCACTTGATTTAAAGTCCCCACTGAAAATCAGTTATATAACTGAGTGGGTAGACTCTAAAAAAAATTTATTTATTTATTTTATTATAAATCAGTACCTATACTCGTAGTTGTGAAGGGACTGCACCTTAGAAAAAACATTGACACATTTCAGTTATGATTGTCACTGGAGAAACAAGGGGGACTTTTTCCCTTCTTCTTCCCTTCAGAGAGTCCCGTGTGTTATGCGTTAGTTATCTCTATGGGGTTTTTATTTGGATTATCTTCTTCTCCTCAAATGCCCAAATCTAGTCAACTATAATAATATGTTACGGTTTTACTTCGATAATCCAGGCACTACTTTTCTTTACTAAAAAATTGTCGCTTTATTGATCATGATATCTTTGCTTCAAGTCTCTAATAATTTATAAATTGAAATTACGTGTGTAAACACTCTCTCGCTTAGCTCTTACCTGCTCATCTCCATGTTGATCTCGGCCTGTGTCGGTGGCGGGGGTGGAGATGGCGTCGGTGTCGGCATCATGTTACTGTAAGGAGGAAACTCCATCTTCTGTATCTCCATTATACGAATCCCAGACGTATCCGTTCGTATCCTGGGCCTGGTGACAAACAAACCTGTGATGTGAAGTCAGTGTCGACTGTCGAGGCAACAGAAAGGAATATAACCTAACGAATGCCGAATATATTTGAATTTTGAGGACAAATGTTAGATTATATTATATGAATCCTGGTTAGAAATAAACAAGCCAAACTTGTCATAGCAATTGTCAGTATCGCTTGAAATACTCTCAAATAATCTCTCGTCTCCTAGTACAGATTTCTGCTGTAATAGGGAAACACAATTTATACTTTCGAGTTCCCTTTAGAAAAATGTGTTACAGTTATACCATTGATTCTCCCATGCAGGCTTTACACCATGAAACAATACACTCTTCATTGTTAAACAATTAGGCCCTATTTGAATAAAATAATCTGTGCCGGATTCTAATGTATAGAGGTTATAAGCCCCTAATTATATTGTCAAATACGTTCATAATTTATGTTGTACTTCTATACAAATTTCTAAGATATGTTCGCCCTGTCACCCCCTTTACTTCCATGTAGTTTTCTCTCAAAAGTCAGAGTGTTGTTAGTATATTATAATACTTTTTTGTATGTGTAAAAGTAGAAAGGTTTTACCAATTGGTGAGAAAGCTACCTTCTTTGGAATGAGTTGTTGCCACAAAGAATGTAAAATTTTGCTGAACAAGGCATATTTTGTACCTATACTTACGTATGGGGCTGGGGCATTAACATGGGTAGTGGAAACAAAAGAAAAGCAGCTGGAACCAGAAATGAAGTTCTTAAGATGTGTTAAGCTCAAGGGAGTTACTAAGATGGACAAGATAAGAAGTAGTGTAATCAGAAAAAAACCATGGGACTGGAGAGATTGAGGTTTAAGCTAGGAAGAGAACGTCTAAGATGGTTTGGACATATGAAAAGGATGGGCAGGGAGAAGATTCCAAGAAGAAAATTTGAAGCGGCAGAGGAGAGGAAAAGAAGAGTAAGAAGGCCAAGAAAGAAATGGGAAAGATTTATTCAAGAAGACATTGGAAAACGGGATGAAGTGTGGGAGCATGTGGCAAAAGTAAAGCTGTGGGAGGACAGAAGAGAGTGGAGTAAATTGGTGGAGAGGAAGGAGTTAGATGATGAGGAAGAAAAACTGAGTCTGGCAAGCTTAGTATATCTACAGTTTCATGCCCTAGATGGTGGAAAACCACTACTCAATCCGACATGGTTGGAGTTAACTTATGATGATTATTATGTATGTGTGTCTTTCGATAACACTCGAATCTATCATTCTCCCCTACCCCCCGAACATGTACTCATTACTCAACTCACCCATCAAGCGGCATAGCGTAGTGAGGAACTGTGCTCTGGGACTGAGTCTTGGATGGGGGTTGTGAGACCGGCCGTTTTATACTCGGAGCTCTTGAAGCTGCTTTAGCTTGCGCCGTCTTGATACGTGAACGTGAGGGCTGTTTGACTGGGACGAAGCGATGGTCAATTGAAAGCCAGTGGTACTAAAACATTATTACACCTTCACATTATGCCTACATTAACTTAACACATGTAATAACTCAATCTATTAAAAATTCAATTTTGCTAAGCCAAAATATGTATTTAATATTGGTAAACCAGCTGTTTTTATTCACATGCACCCACCCTGATGAAATAGTATAAAATAACTGTGATTATAGTGAACAAATCAGCTTATCTAAACTGATGATTGGAATATTGTATTTGATATATAAGGGGGGAAACAATAGAATAGTTTTTAAACGGATTTCAAACTACAAGAATATTATTGTCAATCTGATATGTTGGCTAATGCCTAGAAGTATATTAAACTCACGTCATGAGGAGCGTTGGCGTTGTTTTTACCCAACTGAAGCATGATTTTCTTGAGGAATATCGGAGAAATCTGATTCGACCGAACGTCGACTATTGCGAGCTCCGTGCTCATCTGCAGCATTGCCAGCACGACGCCAGCCGCTGTGTCCGTCAGGCCACAGTTCTGCATGTCCACCGCTAGAGGGCGAGACAACAGTGTTGGTAGAGATCGCAACCTCTCGATCAGATCTCATTACATTTAATACACAGTTACGCATTTTAATCTACAGATAGTAGTAGTTTTTACGGCAGCGAAATTATTAGTAAAACAGCAACATTTATAAAATAGTCATGGATTTGTGAGCCGAAGATGATCCCTAGCCATAGGCTTTGAAAATGATAACGTATGACATCGAAACGTACCTAGGCTACATTGAAGGAACAATGTTAGTGTTATTATTAAAAAAAAAATACACGGCATATAAATATTAACACTGATTTGGACTTTGTCAGGGATAGAAACAATATAATTCGTATTCACTACCGGCAAGAATTGACTATGCGGATGCCTACATTCTCTTTATTATTTTATTGTGTTTATTTTATTGGAATGTGGTGGAAGGAGAGGAGTGGTGGCAGGACAGAAGAAGATGGAGAGGCCTGTCTTCAATGCCGACCCAACGCAGAGTTGGACGTGGCAACAGATAATGATGATGACAGAACACTAATGTTCGGTATACTGAGATATGGTTTTAGCCCATTTAGCCCATATTGAATAGAGATGTGCAAAAATGGTTTTTTAAAGTTTGAATATTCGAGCCTTAAAATGAAAATTCGCAATGTTTTGTTATTACCAAAACAATTGATAATGCACAACTAAAAATATAAAAAAACGACTATGGTACGTAGTTTTAAAATTATCAATGCTACAAATTCCAGGACCATTAATGATTAATTTAAAAGACAAACAAGCACGTGAGAGTGGGAATCAGTTTTAATTTTAAGCTGAAATTCAGCCTTCGGTTTTCAAAGTTTTCTACAGTTTTTTTTCAAGATTAATTTCGACTACCCGGCACCTCCACCAAAATACGAAATTATTTATTTTTTGTGTAATGTTGATATTTTGATATGAAGTATTTTTAGCTTACTCACGTACAAACGTTTATTACAATCTCACAATCGCGTTGTATGCCCCTGCACCTCCACCATATGTACCAGCCAGGATTAATTTAATTTCGACTACCTACCCGGCACCTCCACCAAAACTTTAAAAAAACTTTGTTTGAAATTTCGTGACCTAATTCGCGTTCAAAGACATAATTGCTAATTTCACCACTGGTTCGCGGTATCAACTAAAATATCGCGAATCGGAAATTGGCACCATTCAATCACAATTCAGATGATTTATGTGCAAACTGAATTTGAAGGGATAATTGAAACCCTTTAAAAAAATCTCGAATTTCGGTCTCACCATTTTTGCACATCTCTAGCAATGAATCATTGTAAACAGACGAATACGATATCAAGTTTGTTCGAGGTCTGCTCAGTCGAAAGCAGTGGTTGAAGATACCGAAACCTTATAGAATTATCCTATATGTTTATTGATGGGTAATTGCGATAGTGATTGTTCCTCTGGCAAAGTCTATAGGTCTTCGTATTACGTGAGATTTTTTAATACAATCTGATACTCTGCGACATCTTCTAGTACGTCTAGCCAGACGTACGGACCAAGAACTCGCACGTGCAGAATGTGTATCAACTGTGGAATGTTTCACCTTTGATCCAGATGTTGTCGCCGATAACCTCCATCAACTGGAGAGCTCCCCGGTCGCCGATCTTCGGGTTGTGGTTGAGGGTGATCCTCCGAAGTCCCGGGAATGACTTCGTTTCTGCCGCCCGGTTGCGCAGAGTCTGCTCCCAGTAGTCGCTGCACATGACTAGCTTCTGGTACTGAAACGGAACCACCACCAACGCTGTATTACTTGGGATAGCTGTAGACATGTCGACAAAGTTATTCCTTGAGTATCAAATCATCTGATTGATTGACACTTTTCATTGCCGTTGTCGAAACTGGCCATGTAGGCCTACTCAAAACTTTATTGTTTATTTGCAAGAAATACCTTATAAAAATGGTGAAACAAATTTAGAGTAGGTCTGGTTAATGAATATGATTTGTAGGACTATAGCCTATACACTACTCAAAATAAAACAGTGATTACAATATTTCAATGGTAAATCAACAATCTTCATCAGGTTTAATGACAGTTGAAAACCTACCAAATAAATCTCGAACTAAATGGTTATATTTTTCACTCTAAAAACTTAAAATAACAAAAATAATGATTTAAACACAATGTCAAGGGGTAATGATGTCACTTTGGCAGTAAACGGGCCCATTAGATGGCACCAGTTTTTCACGTGTATTTTTAATCAATAGTAGAGCCTATCTAATAATATGAAAAAGTTCCGAGATGAAAATCGGCAAATGTACTCACTCTTATCAGGTCGACGACAGCCGTTGCGCCCCTCTCGCTGAGACCACACGCTGAGAAGTCCAAGGAGAGGATACGAGAGAGGTATTTTACCGTCCGGCAGACCAGTTCCACGCCGTGGTCTCCGATGCTGCTGCGATGTAGGGAGACGTTCTGTAGGGAGTCGCAAGCGGCGATACCCTGCAATCATAACCATGGAGTCAGCCATGATACGCCGTCTAGCTTGAAGACTAGCTGCAATGTAATCGCGTTTTTAATTGTTTTTCTTCATGCTTTCATGTATGGTAAAGAAACATTGGTTTTAGCAGTCAGCCCAGCAGCTGGCGAAAAACCAACAGAGTTTTTCCAAAACGAAGACTTGTGTGTGTAAGGTAACCGTGCCTACTACAAGCCTACAACAAACCAAAAACGTCACCCTCTAAGGTTCAAGCAGAAGAGCTGGACCTCGAACGGCGATTGCCCCCCAAAAGTAGAGGGAGTCTACTATAACCAAATAACGCAAAAGACACTTACTTTACAAAGTTCTTCGACGTATTGCGTGGCCATTGGAAGACCCTCCAGCTCGATGCATGTGAGCGCCTTCGTTGAACACATACAATCCTTCACCGACCTCATCAGCTTCATGAGAACATATTGTGTGAACAACACTGGTCGCTTGACGACCCCTCGGGCTTTGACCTCGGTGTCAACACTCTCAAGGACAGAGTGCTTCTGCATGCACCTTATGGCGATGAAATTGAGACTTCTGTCCAGACTCAGGGCATTCAAGATAGGATACCATTCCGCTAGTTTCACGCGATCACCCACAAAGTCGAGGGAACTGTTGAGCAGGTGCGCTCGTACACTACCTAGAGGCACCAGGTTCTTCACTTTACACATGTCATTATAACACAGATTGAAGATGTTTTTGTTCTTCTTTCTCTCCTGAACGGACGGAAGCATTTTGACCGACACTTTATTTCTTTACTCACAGTTATGCCACGCTTTGTGGTGATTATAGCTGATCAGGAGTTGATCGTCATTGGTAGTGACTGATTGCCGGCTAAACTGTTTTTCTTTGAGACTAACGCGGTTTTGTTGATGTTTGTAACGTTTTGTTAATCATTATAGGCTATTATTTTTAGGTCCCACTTTTCTGTAAAGTATAAAAACTAAACTAAGATGCCATCGGTTGTAAATAGTGCGATCTTGTTTTGTTTGAATTAAACAATAATGTACTTGTTGCTTTTTAAAATAACCAAAGAATTTGTTCACAGTATATTTATTTAAATTTTAAAACCTCACTCATAAACCCACACTTGTTAGAAGGTATCTTTGCTTTGTACACGTGCAAACACAATTTTGACACTAATATGAAGTGCAATCATGGCTTAATGCTGTGTGCACTTTCAGCTATGAAATAACTCAATTATGTGACCGAGTGGGTAGACTCTAAATACGAACTTTTTAATGAATTTATTTAATCGTGCCGTTTGCAATGGTAGGCCTAGATGGTTATGGTAGATTTTAAAATACTCAATTCTACTCATTTCTATTTCGACACATATCACTGTAGTAGGTACCAAAAATAATTAGATCTTTCTACACAATGTTAAGTTATTGATGAAACCGAGCACTTGAAACTTGGGCGTGTGGTCAAGCTCTCAATCGATTACAGCTGAATCCATTTTATCGCACAATTGATAATCGTCACGTCAGGTATGCCTTGACTATAGGCCTGCATTGCGACGTTTACGTTATTACTACTCGAATGTTACGCGAACACTAACATGCATAATAACACCACATCCACGACTCGACACCGGCTAAATGCGATACGATATGTTGCTGTAGTGAAGAGCGCTCCGAGCGTGACACCAGACGTCTGACAGCTGCATTCTGAGGGGAGTGTGCCCTATGACGTAGCAAGAGCCGCCAAGCGTGCCAGTCAGCTGGTGGGTTCGCGTGGGAGGTGTACGTAGTGCACTACCTGCTTAGATTACACAATAGATATCTAAATATACAGGACCTAAACTAAAAAATGATATTAAAGCGTAAATTCAATTTGCACGGCCGACTTATACATCATAAATGGGATGCCCCAACGTTTTCAAAAGTGTGCTGCAAACAGAAATGAAGTTTTTTTTACAAAATGGTCTAAGATAATAAAAATAATTTAGGTCACCCTAGGGGTAGATGAAGGGGGTAAATTCAATTTGCACGGCTGACTTATACATCATAGATGGGATGCCCCAACGTTTTCAAAAGTGTGCTGCAAACAGAAATGAAGGTTTCTTTTACAAAATGGTCTACGATAATAAAAATAATTTAGGTGACCCTAGGGGTAGAGGAAGGGGGGAAGGGCTAGCGTCACCCAAAGTTGACATAGATATACCCGGCCCCTCCACCATCCACGGGACAATGCACGAATAGCAACGTATAGCTGCTTTTATTTTCTATCCCTTTTCCTACCTGGCACCGCCACCAACACAGAGATTGGAACCGTGGAAAGAAATGTACTTTGTTATTTTTGTATTATTTTTCTTCGATGTGTTGTTTTAAGTTGCTTTGCTTCCTTCTTTGGGACTCTAGTACCAGTGCTTGTAATAATAATAATAATAATAATAATAATAATAATAATAATAATAATAATAATCATATTAAGTCATGCATCAACAGGGATAATTCAATAATTGACCAGTTTAGATACAATAACTTTATTCGTAAACAAAATACATTCAAAACGTGAATTTTAGATTTAGTGACATATCTATATATAAATTACTTTAAATTAAACATTAGTGATTACAACTAAAACAATAATATACAGACAACATAGTATGATTATATTTTATTGACGCTATGATACACATTTACGAAATATGAAAATAAGCACAGCGCCACACATATTTTACACGATTTGTATGTGAATTAATTTTTATCATCTAGGGCTATTCATTTAATGTTAGCAAACAATATTGTAGTAGTAATATTTCAATATTTTACTCTCCACCTTTCTCTGTGTGCAAACATCTACACTAATTACTTCAATTTACCATTTACCTTCCATTCTCCCATAAGCAGCTACATATTACGTTAATTAATATCTTAACACTATCACATGTTTATTGAGTTCCTATACTGACTTCCTAGTAGTACTTTGCAACGTGTCGTAAATTTGATATGAATACTGAGTATTGATAATATAGTGTACATTTTTCGACGTTCAGTATCATGGCGATATTTTTATTTTTAGTTACACCACAGAAAATATATTAGGTCTGGTAGTTATGCACGTTTAGCTGCTTTTTTTCTAAGGTAGTTTATATAATTAAATAGATAAAGGCAATTAACGGGTTGGGGTGTGGGGATATAGAAGAAAATTTTAAAAAAGTACCATTTAAAAGAGTACATAGGCATACTCCGACCTTCGTTTACAATATCCGAATTCACAGTTCATGCAAATATCATTGGGGCAACGACAACTCAAATTCATTAGCATAAGCTGGTAGGTGTTTTAAGTATACACATTGGGCCTATGGCATGACTGTGGGTTCGTACTCTGTAAAATACAAGGCCTTACATGCCCGCATCATAAGACAAAATAGGCATCCAAATAGTATTGATTCGTACAAACACCTACCAGCTTATGCTAATGAATTTGAGTTGTCGTTGCCCCAATGATATTTGCATGAACTGTGAATTATTAAACAATTGTTGTTTGTTGGAATGTGCATCTGCATTTTTCATGTGCAGAAAGAAATTACTCCCCCGATAATACTGGCAATTGTATTATTCTTTTGCACACTGTGTCGCCGGAACGGGAGGAGATCTCACGTCGAATGTTAAAGAACACCATTTGTACATTTGTGCACATAAGAGTACAAAATTTACACCCGTAAGACTCGAAATCGGCACTTAATCACAAGTCATACGAGTCGTACGGATGTTTTACAATTCAACTTGGCCGATGACCCCATTACTATCCATCATAGATATGCATGATTGTATACGTGGGCCTCGGCCTCCTATACTAGGTTTTGCAAAATCTTGCATCTATTGTGTAATAGGTTAGCTTCTCATTATTATACGTTATTTGTGTGAGGAAAGTTTGTGGCATTTAACACTAATTTGGGCACTATCGGGCCCATGTAGTTTCCATCGCATTGCAGTAGACTTGAGGTTTTCTATGACTGAGTATGACGTGAGGTCTATGCCTGAGGAACCTCTCTAGACCACGCTTTCAGGTTGACTCTTGGCACCGACTCACTGGCACATGGCACGCGCTGGTTTCTGTAACATGGCACACGACAATGTAATGTAATGATACTAATTCACAATTTTATTTATATTACAGTACACAATATTATATTGCCAATAACAATTTTATTTATATTACAGTACACAATATTACATTGTCAATTCGTCCCCTGTTTCCGCCTTTCTAGAACATTAACTTTACGGAAATTATGAGAGAGAAAAGGGATAAATGTTTAAACTAATTTTAATAAATTGTGGATAAATTGTAGGTTGGTATAACGTAGGGCTGGGCTATGACATAGGTATCATTCAATAATCAATATCACACGAAACATTTCGATATGATATCGATGTATTGAAATGCAATTGTTTGTAAAAAAAATCTAAAATCCAAAAACTATTAAAAAAGTGGGTTGTGGCCAAATAGGGTTGATAGGGAATTACCATAAACCCATTAACTATTTTTACGATCTCACAATCGCGTTTTATGACCCGGCACCTCCACCAAATGCACCAGACAAGTTAATTTAATTTCGGCTACCTACCCGGCACCTCCACCAAAATTACGAAATTTAGCATTTTTTGTGTAAATTTCGATATTTCGATATGAAGACAAATATCGATATTGAAAATATTTCCACTCATCGATATCATATCAAAATATCGATTTTTTGCCCAGCCCTAGTATAATGTACATAATTGTTTTCTCATTATATATGTCGAATCACTAAATTCGTGTCTGACATTAATAAAATGTGTTAAAGTGATTTCAACATGATTTTTCAGATAGTTGCTGGACGATTATTATTATCATAATAACCTTGCAATATCACCACTGTTTAACTGAAATATTCTATTCTGGCATAATGCTCCTGGCGTCCTTATTATTGTACTAGTTACTCATCACCAATACTGTGTTGCTGATGGAAACAAATAAAGCTCCAGTAAATGTAGGTTCTACTATAGTTGGTTTGTTCTTGTTTTGTTAATGAAACAGCAGTGTCTTGTTTAGTTAAATACCTGAGGACGCATGCGGAGTACGAAATATACGGAATATATTCAAGAGACAATAATATGTTAACCAACATAAATATAATATATATGAATAAGAAACAACCTATTAATACTGTGCGGGTACAGGTTTGACTGTCTGGTCGGGTCGGGTAAAATACGGCCGATATATAATACTTACATGTAAATTAACTTGTGAAGAATCTGATATAATTCTCTTCCAATAAATTTTCTGTCGAGGTTTATATATTTTTATGAAGGCCACTAATAAAAATAAGCTATACGTAAATTTAATTGTCTGGACCGGCACCTCCACCATCACACAAAACCTATATTTTTTGTTACCCTAAAATCGGGTAACTTTTTTGCTATCGGGGCGATCCCAAATACCCGGCCCGAAGTTTCGGGTACCCAGACACTACTAAAAACTATATTATCACATCAAATCTATCAATCAATATAATAATAATTTTCCTTCGATTTTGGTTGTTATCTTGGTGGGGTTGGATATTTTAAATTTCTCGATTGAATTAATTATTAGAATTCCACATTTCAAGAATGTCTACAAAGCGGGTGAACTATGTGCTTTTAAAGACCACAAATGTGTAGACAAAAAATAACTTACGCGTATGAAGCCTGTAGGAAGGACAGTGGCTGCATGACGGCGATATCATCGGAGTTATCGCAAAGAATTCGAGCCAGACTCGTTTTACGAAGCTCGTCTAACTGACCTGAAAGTGAAGAAAACAGTAGTAAGAAAATACAAGTTTGTGAATAATAATATTTGTGGTGTGGCATATTTTCCCTATGGCATATTTTCCCTTTTAAATAGATTTTGTATACGCAAAATGGATTGAATATGCAGATTGGGTGGAATCAAAATTTATTTCACATAATCGATCGTTAAGAAATTATAACTACTTTGTGTCTTTAAGATAAACAATTAGGGCTTGAGTAATTAAGTTGTCATTGATTCATTTTTTAATTTTAATTAATTAATTTTTTTTTTTGGGGGGGGGGGGGGCGGGTAAAATACAAAGCTAAAACAGGATTAGCTTTATAGGGTTTACAAAACTATTCATAACTAAAATAACAAATAATGTTAACAATAGCAAAACGATGCGACTTGAAGAAGCAAAGGAAAAGATTGACCAATGCACCGAAATCAGTCATTTGCCCACGCGACTGTAAACCTGGTATAAATTAATTATTTTGTTTAAGCAGAGGATTGTGAACTTTATTTTATGCCAGTATGCGCTTACTTTGCGTGAACGAGGCCTGCTGGTTGGCCTCCTCGTAGAAGAAGCGGTCTCCACGCCTGAGACGGGCGAACTGGTCGCCTATCAGGCACACGAAGGTGGGGCCGACGAGGGCGCCGGGGATCGGACGCTCCGCCACTGCCGCGACGAACAGATCCACTTCGTCCACCGAGGAGTACAATCTCCTCAGAGTCATCACGCTCTACGGGCAAAACATAGAACATGTTGCAATGCAGGCCGGTACAATCATATCACAATCAATAAGCAAGTTGTACATGTAGAAAATAATATACAATTATTTTTTGATAGAATTCGCAGTGATACAAACAAGTGAATTGAAGAAGACATTGTTATTTGTAACTGACTATGTGATTACCGGTAATACCAAGCTTTAGTTTTATTTTCATAACATTTCTTAGAACCACTCCAGGGTATATGTAGGAAGTAAATTTATTTAATTGCAATGCTATCGGTGTATTTATTCAATTTTAAACAGGTAATTTATCACCATCAATAAATGAGAACGCTATAGGGCCTAACTAAGAAATAATCTTTTAATGTAGCCGATAAAGATCAATACAAAGCTTTGGTTTGGTGGACACCATTCTATAAAGCCCATTTATTCAGACATTTTTTTTTTTTTAGTTTCTGAATTGTAATAAATAAAAATATTAAAGTAGTTATTGTAATCCAATAATTTTTTACCTAAGCAGTGGAAAAGAAAATCAGTTTGGACTTTAAACATACATGGACATTAGACTGAAATTTTATAACCTTTCCCAAAAGTATTAGCAATTTATTAACCGCGAAGTAAAGTTAGCAATATTTAAGTCATCGCGAACATCAAAGCAAAACTAAACAGGGTAGAAGAATACACGTCACGTGTGTCAATCAGTACCGGTGTGTCCATGACGTCGAGTAGGCCGTCCCACGAGGTGGCGCGAGGCATACCGCACACCTGGCGCCACTCGTTGTAGGGGGGTAGTCCGTGATCTCGCCCTCGCTGGATGTTGAGCGCGATCAGGTCCAGACCGAACTCCAGGTCCCCTTGGAACAGGTGGTCGGTCAACTGAAGCAAGGAAACAGACCATCAGTTATTCACTATCTATTATCATCTTCTTATCGAGCTCAAGGGAAGAATTGAGCTTTTGTTATGTTTTTGTTTACATGTTTCTTATCTGGATAAATTGGAATGGTTTATGGTCATGTAACATCCTTTGGAAAATAGTGAAAGCCATGGTAGCATATATTTTATCCTATTGTGTTCACACCTAAACAGCGGCGTTGAACAAAATTAAAGTGTATAAATTCATTGGATGAGCGTAGCGAGCGTAGCGAGCGAAGCGAAGATTCCATTTCACTACACTGGAGAAAAAAATCCGGAATGTTTTTTTTTTTTTTTTTCTTTCTTTTCTTTTTCTTTTTGTATTTTTGTCGTTTGTTAACACGATTCCGGCTAAACCGATACTCCGATTGCTATGAAATTTTATGGAGGCCTTTGAAATCTCTGAACCTAGAACTGCCACGTTTTTGAGCGCAATCGAAAAATTATTTCTCATGAAAATTCGCAATTTTACGATTTTTTTCGATTTTTTTTAAAATTTCTTCGACTTATAACACCTACATGCTTGATCCGATTTTAATGAATTTTTCACAGAACTTTAATATCATGAATTAAGATATTCTTGTGAAATTTGAGCGCCATAAAAAAATTATTTCTCATGAAAATCGAAATTTTACAGTTTTTTTCTTTTTTAAACAATTCTTTGACTTATAACACCTACATGCTTCATCCTATTGTAATGATTTTTCACAGAACCTGAATTTTATGAATTAATATATTCGTGTAAAATTTGAACACAATCGAATAATTATTTCTTATGAATATTGAAATTTTACGATTTTTTTCTTTTTTAAAATTACGATTAATAATAATAATAAAAAAAAAGTAAATTTGCAATTTAAATTTAATTTACTTTAAAAAAAAATCTTCGACCAAGTAATAATTTTTTTCACAGAACAACAGAAAATCCGCATAACACATGGCAGCTCAAAGCACCAATTACACTCATCCAACAACGCGGCGGGACTTAAGCGTTTTCCTAGTCTACAAACAAAGATATTATCTTACTCTTGCTTTCTTTACTAGCTCACGGTAGCATTTAAATCTGAACGGCACGTGGACAGATAAAGAGTTTAAAATATAAGCAACAATCTTATGTGTGGGGTGGTTTTATTATCACTTATTAAACTTGAAGAGAATGACGAATGACACATAACTTAGGTAAAGTTGTTGTGACCACATTAATTCTGCTAACACTCGTTCTGATGAATTGCAGAGCATTGTATAAGTGTAGCAAGCGTACCTCTTTTGAGAAGAATCTGTCGAATTTCTGACACGTCTGTGTAGACAGTCCTCGAATGAAGTCGTCGAAGGCGCCATCTTTGTAGAGGACGAACGGGGAAAAGTGATGCTTGTGCATGACCAAGTTCTCTCGCTCAGTTCCGAACCTGCTGTACCCTCTGCAACACACGATACATTAATAAGTTATCGATATAGGCGCTCCACGCTAAGAAAGGAGTTGCGCGCGCTTTTAACGAGTGAATTATAGCCATTCAGCAGGCTCCAATTTAAAATAACGATCGCTGATTGGCCCGTCGAAAGCGCGCGCATCTGCTTTCTTAGCGTGGAGCGCCTATAATAAATATTGGCCTAGTACTTTAAAGTTTAGCGATCGATTTCAAGCTAAGAGTAAGAAAAGAAGCACGATCAAACTCTGAATGTGTTGTACAAAAAAACTAAATGGCACAAACAAGTTCTGATGTGACGACTGTTTCTTGGTTGTTGAATTCGATTGTCCGATAATTTTATTTAAGAAATTGCATTAGTATCAATAAAAAATATATGTTTTCTAACACTTTCGTTGCCCTTCCCGAATTATGTCTATGACTGTCAAACGACTGACAACCGGGCTGAAAACTTGGCTGATAATATAACCTGTCGACTGACAACCTGACAATGTAATATCTCTAGTAAAATGTCTCACTTGACGTTGCCCTGAACGAGGGAGTGTCCGAAGCGGAAGGCGGCTGTGGCGAAGACGTTGGTGATGCCGGCGTTGAGTTGTGCGTCATACAACGTTGTGAAGCCACTCTCTCGTGGGGTCAGTTCGAACTTGTCCATGTATTTGCGCCCTGATGATACACAAAACAAAGTACTTTCAATTCGTTTCTACAGATTTTAGTGTTGCAAAAATTGAGTAAAGAGAGTAACAAACATATTAAAGTTAATGTTTTCTTAAAGTATTGACATTCTGACTGTACTCATGGGTCTCTATACTATCACCAGAAAATATTTTATAAATCAATGCACATTCTAAAACTTTACCAATAACGTCATCAGTACGTAAATCAGCAAGGTGTACATTGAAAGAGGGCACTGCTTTTAAACACATGCCAATATTGAGATGTTCCTTTTATCCAACTTGTATACTGACTGTCCTTTCTAACACAAACAGGCAAGAAGTTTAGTTGGTAATGACGCTCACCTAGGACTAGAGGCAGGAACTCGTTGTATGTGACGTGTTGCATCTCTGCTACGACGATGCGTCTCGCCTCCTGGAACACAGCCTCGTCGCTCCACTGGGGATGAAGCGCGGCCATCTGGTCAGCCACCCTGTTGTGCTCGCGCATCCAGATGGTGTGCAGCACCGCCAGCTCGACTTGTTCGTTCGCCCGGGAATCCCCGGCCTTGAAACACGTCAGCGTCTGCGTCCGGTCTTGGCACTCGCCCCGGTTGCCGGGCAACATCGAGCGTCCGCGCACGTTCTGGATGCGCAGTCGTCCGCCGCTCCGCTCGCGCAGCTGGTTCTGCGTGTCCAATGTCGAGCCGTAGATGTTGGACCCGTCAATGTAGCCGCTGACTTGGTTCATCTGCTCGCGAGGGCCGAAGTTGCACTCGGGCCGCGGGGCGGGGAGCGAACGCACGAACTCCATGCAGCGTTCACCGTAGGGCGCGAAGATGTGGTCGTTCAAGGGCAACGAGATGGGGAAACAGTCGGGATGGCGAAGAGACTGCTCGATGATCTTGCCGTCGCGGCAGCAGGACAGACCTATACCGCTCTGGCCGCGACTGATGGGCGTGTGAGTCAGGTCGTGGTCGAGGAACTGGCCCCATTGCATCAACAGCAGGGTGTAGTTCTCGTCGGGGCGGTCGGACTCCAGGTGGAACTGGGTGCTGATGACGCGGGCGCTAGTCAGGTTCTGACCGTCGGTGCCCAGAGATCGAGGGGAGTTCACACCTGAGTGACAACAACAATATTCAAATCATTATTTTAATCCTAAAACTTTTTCTATAAAAATCGTAAAACTTTGTTAGTAATCTTTATATCAACTTATTGTAGTAGTTATTATTCAGTGTCGTGTTATGGGCTGGTCCATACCCTATTTAGCTTGTAAAATTATGTAGTGTGAACTCCTAGTCAATTACAATATGATGAAGGCAATCAACTGGTGTATGGCATTACTGATAATTGTTGTTGAATCTATATTATTGTGAATAGAGACTTTTTTCCTAATCTCTTTAAAAGATGACTCAGTGAAAAATCATTTACATTCCAAGGTCAAGTACAGCAATATAACACTAAAGTATTACGATGCCTAATTATACTTTATTGCAACCTCATATACTCAAGTAATTTAACAACAAAGATGACACTCACAATTTGTTCTTGGAAGTAATAAAGTTTTACTCGCTATAGTATACAATTTTGCCCGACGAGACTGTGGAAAGATTTAAAGGCAAATATCTGGAGGTTCCATTTCACGATTTTTATTACTTGTAATCAAACTTTATGAATTTAGGGAACTGTACGTATTAAATGCTATATAAATCCTACTATTTTCTATCCATTAAACTATTTGAATTTAAGGACAAAAGAGAAGTTAATTTTTGCATTGGTAATGAAATACAAAAGTGCCCCTCTTTCATTAATATTTCTGTACTTGAAAGTTTAAATTAATATGTTGGATTGGTAACTTGAACTTTTTAAAGCAGGCTTAAAAATCCCATTACAGGTTGGTTCAATCAGTGTTTAAATCTTTCATTTATTTTAATCTGTCTACCCCACGGAGGAAAGAGTATTCTCCGTGGTCTGCTCCAATAAAAGCACCGCCTGCAAAGTCTAACTCACCGTCTCCGTAGTTCGGCGGCAGTACCCTCTGCAAGGCGGTGTTGACGCGCCCCCACCTGTCGTTGGCCAGGTTATTGCACGACCCGTCAGCGGAGCGATACTTGCCAGCACGACAACCTCCGCCGCGGGTGCAGGTGTCGGCAATCACAGTGTTGAGGATGCTGAAGGTCGGAAGGGCGAAGGCACCCTGGGCGGGGCTGAGGTTGAACCTGGGGAAGAAAGTTCATCAGTGTTCTCGGTGAGCTTCGTTACAAGGGAAACATCACTTTAAATGTCTTCTGGCTATGTGCCATGGCTGGCTAGTACATGTACAACTAATATGGAATCGCCGTGTTTATTGGATAGAATATCATAGTTAGAGTTTTAAAAAGTACTTTTATAATCCATGGTCAGATATTATGCTAACTAGTTGAGTTTACTTGACGCAAATAAACACTGGTGAATTATACACACAAAGAGCGTGAAATTAATTAAAGTGTTGTTATTTTATCCGTATACTCTCTTCACACATAGATTTGTTTCAATAACTTGACTTTTCGTTACTTGAATGTAAATGAAGATGAACATTCCCCACTCATAAAATAAGCAACCCCAGAACTTGATCTTAACAAGAGATTGTAATGTGAAAAAAATATCGTTGCTTCTATAAATCTAGCTGGCCAAATGTCTCAACGTATTAACATTGGTGGTAATTGTGTTTTCTAGCAACTAGGAAAAACGCTCAAGTCCCGCCGCGTTGTTGGATGAGCGAAATTGGTGCATTGAGCTGCCATGTGTTACGCGGATTTTCTGTTGTTCTGTGAAAAAATCATTACTAAGTTGAAGATTTTTTAAAAATTAAATTATATTAAATGAAAAATTAACCTAATTTTTTATTTTTTATTTTTAGTTAATTGTAATTTAAAAAAAGGAAAAAATCGTAATATTGAAATTTTCATAAGAAATAATTATTCAATTGCGCACAAATTTTACACAAATATATAAATTTATAAAATTAAGGTTCTGTGAAAAAATTATTACAATTGGATAAAGCATATAGGTGTTATAAGTCAAAGAATTGTTTTAAAAAAGAAAAAAAACGTAAAATTTCGATTTTCATGAGAAACAGTTTTTTGATTGCGCTCAAATTTCACACGAATACATAAATTCATAAAATTAAGGTTCTGTGAAAAAATCATTAAAATCGGACAAAGCATGTAGGTGTTATAAACTGAAGGAATTTTTTAAAAATCGAAAAAAATCGTAAAATGGCGATTTTCATGAGAAATAATTTTTCGATTGCGCTCAAAAACGTGGCAGTTCTTCGTTCAGAGATTTCGAAGGCCTCCATAAAATTTCATCGCAATTGGAGTATCGGTTTAGCCGGAATCGTGTTAACAGACACACAAAAATACAGAAAAAAAAAGAAAAAAAAAAAACATTCCGGATTTTTTTCTCCAGTGTAGTGAAATGGAATCTTCGCTTCGCTCGCTTCGCTCGCTACGCTCATCCAATTATCTTGGATGAAAATATGAAATAAATGTGTAAAATTGAAATGTAACCGTCTGAAAATAGAGATTTGGTGGAGGTGCCGGGTCTCTATCATTTCCTTAGAGCTTAAGCTACTTGGATAAAAAGGGTGAATGAAACTACAGCTGTATGTTATTGTGTAATACCGAATTGATGGTAACCTTTTAAACTTTGTTGGAATAATCCATTGGCATTTCTGACCAATGGGCGTGTACATTACAATAAATGTTGATCATTTGGTGGAGGTGCCGGGTCTTGTCTTGTTTAAAAAATCAACCATAATGACACAAACCACGTATAATACAGTGATTGACACCAATGCCCAAAAGAAGCGAAAACAGGCTAATAAATCGAGTAAAGAATGGTGGAGGTACCGGTCTGAGATATTTCATCTAGTACACTTTTTCCTCGAGGAACGATTTAATACCAGACAAGGTAACTAAATGATCTTGAGGATACTTGTTTAGTTGTTATAAATTTGATACGCGATACTGTAATTTCTTTTATCTTCCTTGACGTGTTATGTTAAACCAAGTACCCTGTTAACTTACTGGTTGACCAAGCTGACGCTTGCCTCCACATTCTTGAGTCCCTCCTCGCCCTGTTGCAGAGTGGTGTTGGTGGAGGCAAAGAACTCCTGATGCTGAGACGCAGGCGTACCATTCTGAATGACCACGTTGTTGAGGAACAGCTGCTGTAGGAACTCGACGCGCTGTTTGATGCGCTCGAGGGCGACGGCCGCCGCGCTGTTCAACTGGGCGGGAGAGAGCTGGGGGATGACGACGCGGGGCGGGGGCGGCGCGTGGAGGACGCCGTTGTTGCCCGTGCCGGCGGGGGCTGCGGAAACAGAAGCGTTATTAGATTCACGGTGCTGGCCGGAAAGATTTTTGTTAGGTGCCGTCTTCGATTTAATCAATTAAAGGATGAAGTGTTGGGAGCCATAAAATATTATCATTGCAATACCTGACGAGTTGTGTATTTGGTTGCACTTCTGTGATAGGGGTACTTTATTACTGAATATAGTCACAATGCAAAAATAATAGTGAATTCTTTAGGTATGTGATGTGTTTAGAAAATGTATTGGAAGTATGATTTTAAGCGTAGATAAGGCCTTCGCCTTCGTTGGTCATTGCAAATAAAAGCTCGCCATTACGTTGGCACAATAACTAACTATAGTGGTCGAATGAACAAATCAATCGTGAATTATTCTGTTGCATTATATTTTCAAAGTACATTTCCAACATTTAAAAGTAATGAAACACCATGCATAAACGGTAACGGAAAGCTTACTGACCCGGAACGAAATAGAACAAAATAACACACTTAAAACAATTAACCAAGGTCATGCACTGTGTACATACTGTGTAGTAAGTGACCTTGGTAATTTGTTTAAAGTCAATTAAATGTGTTATTTTGTTCTGTTCTATGCATAAAATATCAATCAATAAGTAGCATACAATATTTTAAGAAATCCTGATTGATTTATTGTACTTGTATAATATAGAAACCATCAAGCTTGGCAGCTGAATAATGACGTCAACTTTCAATCAAAACCTATTCTAGCCTGTGGATGGGTTTGTGTGGTAGGCCTATGTATTTACGTGTTTTGTGCTATTTCCTTTATATTTTCATCATTGAGTTGAACGGCTCTTTTTCTGAACCACATTCTGCAAAGCTATATTAATTATGTTCTTTTCCTTCTAGGAAATCTCTCTTTTTTTAAACAAAACAGTGAGACAGGCGCAATAGAGAAAAGTCAAAGATCAGCTAAAGATCCACAAATCGTGATATATTTAACTCAACATTGGTTGTGTCAATATCCCTTTTGAGATCCTCATCTCGGCTTGTCTCGACAAACTCCGTCAAGGTTCGGTTAATTATAGTAACATTATTCCGACGTGTTGATTGTGTAGAGAAACAAGACAATAATTCTCTTTTAACATTAATTATGAAACACATGGCCAAGGTCACTGCTTACGCACCCAATTATGAATAACATATTTTAAAATTACAGTTCGCTTTGTGCACGGGTATAGAGACGAAACACATTTTGTAAGTGGAAGCCGTATGCTTTTGGCATTTAACAATTACATATATTTTGCATTCAGAAAACTTCTAGCCATGACTAACAAGCCAAGAGAGGTGTACAATATGCACACTACCAACACAATTGTTGTAGATTAACGACAATTATGGTTGATTTCCCAGAAAAGAAGATTTACTAAAACTAGCAAGTTCACTATTTACTAAGTAAACTATAACTTTACGATTCTTGACTTTGAACCAAATGCAAAGGGATCGACTTTTTTCAGAAAAAAATATTTTTATAAGAAAATAGTTACTTTTGGAGGCTTAATTTATTTTTCTTTCCATGACACATACAAAGTTTCTAGCAAATCTGAGTTTATTTCGTCAAGCAAACATACATTTGTCGAAAACTCTTGTACGGCAGTGCGCTTCATGTAAACCTTATGATCGGTATTGTTTCTTTGTACTTAGCGTGTAAGCAAAGTCTAAGGTAGGGCCTACACCGTTTTAAAGCGAGATAAACAGTTACTTTTAACAAGATCATATTTACTAAGCGTGTGTGTATCCAATAAATTCGTATTGCCTTAATCGAGTTACTCAGTTGAACTGATCCAACAATTCTTCGGTATGAAACTAACGAAACGTGCGTAAATAAACAGTATAATCGTTGAGTAATGTATTCGTTAAGGACCCTACTATTTTGGCTTTATACAATCCGTACTAACTTTTAAAATATAGTTAATTGTTATTCTCTCAAAACAATGTAATAATTTAATTAAAATCTTAGATTGCATGGTGATACACCAGTTCTCAACGCACATTGTTCAAAAGTATAATAATAATAATAATACTTGTTTGATAATTGCACGGTTTGATATAAGGTTCTTCTGTAAAACTTATATATCGAGGTACAGAGAAAACCCGTTACGTGATAATTCAGTTTTGCGTGTTAGTCCCAGTTCTCACTTGTCTTATCAAGTACATAAAAGCTACTCGTCGGAATTAAAACAATTTATTTTCTCGAACTGATAAGGAAATTGGTGCTTCCCAGGCAGGAAACTTTGCCCTCGTTAATGGGAATTACCAAGTTCACTACGTCTGAGATTATGCCATTTTAAGGTCATAGAAAAATGTCATTTTCCCAGTTTGTATTTCCTTAAACGGTATATTGTACTCGTATAACTACGTCGCACATTAATCGATGCCTATAAGATGCGTTGTAAATTCGTTTTAAATTACAACGCAGTGTTAATAAAATAATATGTTAAACTTAATATTTATATTCTTGTTGGTCATTGCTCGTACGCAAAAATGTGTATCGGCCACTTAATCTGCATTATTAAAGCTAACACAAAGCAAACACCTTCACATACTAAACCTAATTACTATATCTCGTTAATCTTATCTTGAAATACATGCATACTTACTATATTCATTAATGTATTAATTATTCATTCCTATTATCACGTTATGGTTCAAGTTAAAGTTAATAAGACTGCATGGTTTGACCAAAATAGCCTAAATACAATAAATACAATTGACGGAATGGAATTACAAAAATAATACAAATAAACTAAATAACTATCACAGCCTGAATGTTTTGCACAAAAAAATCGTTTAAATCGTTTAAAATCGTTCGTCTTGTTTGTTATGCCACATGTGATGGTATACTATGGGTTAAATTTGAGTCTCATATAAATTATTAACAATGTACAAAACAGACCAAAAATTTAGACAGTTTTAAATTGGTGGCCGCATAGCTCAGTTGGTAAAAGCATAGCCCGGTAAGCTAAGGTCCCGGGCTCAAACCCCGGTGTAGTCACTTTTTTAATTTCTGTCTAAAGTACTAACATATATATACTAGGAAAACGCTTAAGTCCCGCCGCGTTGTTGGATGAGCGTTTTTGTAATTTTTTTGTTTGCGTTTTTTGCGTTTGTTTGCACTTTTCCTTTGCAAGTGCTTTTTGAATGCATTGTAGGTGATTGTTGTCAAGTTTCTATTGTTACTTGTTAATTGGTATTATTGGATGAGCGTAGCGAGCGTAGCGAGCGAAGCGAAGACTTCAATTTCACTGACCCCCCAAAATATTTAGCTCTGGTGTTTTTTTTTTTTTTTTTTTTTTTTTTTTTTTTCCGTCTGTTTGTTTGCTCGATTCCGGGCAAACGGCATATGCGATCTTGATGAAAATTGTAAGGGACCTTCGTTTTCTCTGAACTTAGAGGTGTATTGTTTTTGGGTACAATCGAAAAAATATTTCTCATGAATATCGTACTTTTACGATTTTTTTCGATTTTTAGTGCGATATTTTCGTGACATTTGGTCCGATTCTGACCAAACGGGTGGGGCTACAACGTTCATATTTCACATGTACATTAAGGTTATGGTAATGTAGTACCTTTTGAAAGAAAAAGTTGAAAAAGTTAGCCAGAATTCATAGAAATAAAGGTTTTAATATAAGTTTTTCAATTTTTAGAGCGATATTTTCGTCCCATTCGGGCCGATTCTGACCAAACGGGTGGGGCTAAAACGTTCAGATTTCACATGGACATTAAGGTTATGGTAATGTAGTACCTTTTGAAAGAAAAAGTTGAGAAAGTTTGCCAGAATTTACAGAAATAAAGGTTTTAATATGAGTTTATTGAGGTTTATAATACCAATTAACGCGTAACAATAGAAACTCTGTTCAACAATCACCTACAATGCATTCAAAAAGCACTTGCAAAGGAAAAGTGCAAAAAAACGCAAAAAACGCAAACAAAAAATTACAAAAACGCTCATCCATCAACGCGGCGGGACTTTAGCGTTTTCCTAGTAAACCTCAATAAATTCATACTAGGAAAACGCTAAAGTCCCGCCGCGTTGATGGATGAGCGTTTTTTTTTTGCGTTTTGTGCGTTTGTTTGCACTTTTCCTTTGCAAGTGCTTTTTGAATGCATTGTGGAGGTGATTGTTGTCAAGTTTTTATTGTTATTTGTTAATTGGTATTATAAACTTCAAAAAACTCATATTAAAACCTTTATTTCTGTAGATTCTGACTAATTTTTTCAACTTTTTCTTTCAAAAGGTACTACATCACCATAACCTTAATGTCCATGTGAAATCTGAACGTTGTAGCCCTACCCGTTTGGTCAGAATCGGCCCAAATGTGACGAAAATATCGCACTAAAAATTGAAAAACTAATATTAAAACCTTTATTTCTATAGATTCTAGCTAACTTTTTCAACTTTTTCTTTCAAAAGGTACTACATCACCATAATCTTAATGTCCATGTGAAATATGAACGTTCTAGCCCCACCAGTTTGGTCAGAATCGGCCCAAATGTCACGAAAATATCGCACTAAAAATCGAAAAAAATCGTAAAAGTACGATATTATGAGAAATATTTCTTCGATTGTACCCAAAAACAATACACCTCTAAGTTCAGAGAAAACGAAGGTCCGGTCAAATTTTCATCAAGATCGCGTATGCCGTTTGCCCGGAATCGAGCGAACAAACAGACGGAAAAACAAAAAAAAAAAAAAAACACCCGAGCTAAATTTTTTGGGGGGTCAGTGAAATTGAAGTCTTCGCTTCCGCTCGCTACGCTCGCTCGCTCATCCAATTAAACCTTTATTTCTATGAATTCCGGCTAACTTTTTCAATTTTTCTTTCAAATGGCATTTCATCACCATAATGTCCATGTGAAATATGAACTTGTAGCCCCACCCGTTTGGTCAGAATCGGACCAAATGTCACGAAAATATCGCTCTAAAAATTGAAAAACTTATATTGAAACCTTATTTCTATGAATTCTGGCTAACTTTTTCAATTTTTCTTTCAAAAGGTACTACATCACCATAACCTTAATGTCCATGTGAAATATGAACGTTGTAGCCCAACCCGTTTGGTCAGAATCGGACCAAATGTCACGAAAATATCGCACTAAAAATCGAAAAAAATCGTAAAAGTACGATATTCATGAGAAATATTTTTTCGATTGTACCCAAAAACAATACACCTCTAAGTTCAGAGAAAACGAAGGTCCCCTTCAATTTTCATCAAGATCGCATATGCCGTTTGCCCGGAATCGAGCGAACAAACAGACGGAAAAAAAAAAAAAAAAAAAACACCCGAGCTAAATATTTTGGGGGGTCAGTGAAATTGAAGTCTTCGCTCCACTCGCTACGCTCATCCAATTATATATATATATATATATATATATATATATATATATATGAATGAGAAAAACAAGGATCTTGGGTAAAACCGCGTTGAAAATAAGATGAACCAGGGCAGAACCTGGGCGTCCACCGACGTTTCGTCTGTACTACGTCAGACATTTTCAAGGTTGACTGTGACTCCAGCCTCCGTAGAGTCACAGTCAACCTTGAAAATGTCTGACGTAGTACAGACGAAACGTCGGTGGACGCCCAGGTTCTGCCCTGGTTCATCTTATTTTCGACGCGGTTTTACCCAAGATCCTTGTTTTTATCCTATGACGGGCCGCGAAAACCTACAACAATCCATATATATATATGCATATATATATATTTTTTTTTTTTGGGGGGGGGGGTAAGCGAGATTCTGTGTTGGAGCCTAATTTGGGCATTTCAATTTGTATCAGTTGCAAAGTTGGATGAGCGTTGAAACCGATTTTATTACTTATCTTTACTTTTTTTAATTAAAAAATTATAAAAGTTCTGCAAATTTCATCAGATTTCAAATTTCAAGACGTAGCCCTAATATATCAATAAATTCCGTGTTTTACCTGTAAATCTGTTTCTTGGACCGAAATCTTACATCAGAGTTCTATGAATGTGAAACAGAGAAAAATATTGATATTTCTCGCATACTCTTAACGAAAATCATCTCCGAGTTCAAATGAAAACCTCCACTGTCCACGCAGTGATTGTGGCGGTTTTCCCGCTAGTTCAGTGCACTCTGCATGCAGTGTAACAGTCAGAGGCGAGGACTATATAAGCCAGGGCTCAGCGACGCACGGCTGTCACACATCCTCTGCCTTCAACGTCGAAGAGTTCACTTCAACCGTCATCATGCTCAAGGGTATCAGGTACGTGATTGAACTTGATAAAAATAGTGTTTATGAACTGTATGTTAGCGATTAACTTGAAATGTGTTTTTTTGTATCACGCGGTAAAAACCATTGGAAATTTAAAAATTTAAAATTTTCCCTTAGTGTTCGTTTAGTACATTTATAAATTTTACGAATGAGGTGTCGGAAATCAAATTTTCTTTCCATTTATATTCTAAGATCATGTTCATGAAGCAACTGGTTCATTTAAGATAAATACGTTTTATATAAAAGTATCCAATTTAATATACATGTATATTTACATCACATGCAATAATGATTTTAATATCTATCTGAATTCCTTAATTTGCTTGCAATTATGAAGCAATGATTTTAACATGTTGCTAATGCTAAAGCCTGATCATGTCAAAAGTAATTGGATGAGCGAAGCGAAGATTCCATTTCACTACACTGGAGAAAAAAAATCCAGAATGTTTTTTTCTTTTTTTTTCTGTTGGTATTTTTCTGTGTTTGTTAACACGATTCCGGCTAAACCGAAACGACAATTGCGATATAATTTTCTGGAGCCCTTCGAAATTTCTGAACTAGAACTGACACGTTTTTGAGCGCAATCGAAAAATTATTTCTCATGAAAATCAAAATTTTACGATTTTATTCGATTTTTTAAAAATTTCTTCGACTTATAACACCTATATTCTTTATCCGATTGTTATGATTTTTGCACAGAACCTTAATTTTATGAATTAATATATTTGTGTGAAATTTGAACACAATCAAAAACTTATTTCTCAAAAAAATCGCAATTTTACGATTTTTTCAATTTAAAAAAAAAAAATCTTCGACTTAACACCTACATGCTTTTCCGACTGTAATGATTTTTTCACAGATTTTAATTTTATAAATTAACATATTCTTGTGAAATTTGAGCGCAATCGAAAAAAGTTATTACTCATGAACACATGGCAATGCACCAATTACGCTCATCCAACAACGCGCCTGAAAAAGCGTTTGCGAAACTTCCTAGTAGTTACCATGTATCTAATTTTGTGCCTGGCTATCGAGTGTGTTCATACGTACTTCTGTAGAAGGAAACGTTTTCAAACTAGTGTAATAAGAACAAATTTATTAAAACAGGTGCACACTGTTGCAGAGTTTGTAATTTATTGGTGTACACC
Source organism: Sweltsa coloradensis (assembly GCA_024449915.1). NCBI lineage: Eukaryota > Metazoa > Arthropoda > Insecta > Plecoptera > Chloroperlidae > Sweltsa > Sweltsa coloradensis. The sequence goes on from JAMZAV010001077.1 coordinate 127,797, forward strand.
TTCAAATAAAATAAAACTCAAATCCAATTACGTTTGATGCAACCACAATAAATTGAAGGAACTTACCCCGGATAAGCAGATAGATTTACACTTTATTTATTGCAGTCAATGATTATAATACAATTTAGCAATTTTACTTGGTCAAACAATGACCTCTCTCAGAAAAGAAAACTAATACGCACGCATTCCAATTATCCAATATAAACTTGCTGTAATAAAATTCAATTGCATCAAAACATCATTAATCATCATGACTGTTAAATTGCAATTAATTGAGAGCCTTGGACATTGGGAGGACCATCTGCTTGAGATAATGACTTTTATGAACGTTACACTCGTGCGTCGTAATCACAGATTGTATTACATACTCCTAGAACGTCTCAGTCCGAGTTCAAAAGACTTTACACCGATAACAAATATTCGTTAGTGGCGAATCTAATGTTTTCTGATAAATAATACTGATTGAGACGATGAGAGGTGATACGTAGAATATGCAGATGAAGTATAAAAAAGTCCATGACGAATACCGGATTCGATCTACGCCCTTCAGTTTCACATATTTGGAACCATTTGACCGTTTGAGCCAGCATGGATGGCATGTATCTTATTACTAGGCCGCTTTTCGAACGCTTTTTCCAGTCGCGTTTGTGGATGAGCTTTTATGGTTGATTAATCGTTGCCATAAAAGTACAATTTTTATGAGAAATATTTCTTCGGTTGTCCCCAAAATTATTACACGTCTAGGTTCCGTGATTTCGAACGTTCCCATAAAGTTTTTATTAAGATCGGAGTAGCCGTTTGCCCAGTCACGAGCCAAATATCACGAAAATATCGCATTACAAATCGAAAAAATCGAAAAAGTAAGATATTCATGAGAAATATTTCTTCGAATGTACCAAAGAACTTGGCAGATCTAGGTTCAAAGATTTCGAAGGTCCCCTGAAATTTTCATCATGATTGCATATGCCGTTTGCCCGGTATAGATAGCGAAAAACAGACAAAACAAAACAAAAAACATAAAAACCCACAGAGTAAGTAAAATTGAAGTCTTCGCTTCGCTCATCCAATAATAGCTCCTCCTCGTTTTGGTTAATTTTATATTTGAGTATAGATATTCTTGCATGTGGTAGTTTTAATGAGACTAAAGTTTAAATGAAATAACTCGTATTAATTGATTTCTGCTCAAGAGGGTAACTGTGACCTATGCAATCCTGCAATCAACACTATTTTATTGGCTTGAAGTTGGAAGCTTTAGTTTAATGACACGTTAGCATGAGGTTTACGCATTAATTAGTTATTCCAGAGTAATGAGCAGTAGCTAAATATTGAAGTGTTCACTTCAGATATGGCTTGGTATAAATTTTATACCTTGTTGAAGAAAGTGTAACTGTGCAAGGGCATTTAGAAAACGACGACAGGAGGAGTTTTGATGCTTATGTATATGATGTTTCCAGCTTCTTCTCGCTGCTAGCGACGCTGTCCGTGGTACTAGGGGCGCCGGTCGACCCTCCTATCTCCTTCTCCACCACCGTCCCAACACCCCTGGCGGACGCCCACAACGCGTCGGTCATGGCTAGCGTGTGTGTCAGTATGACGCCGTCGCACGGGGTCACCGCACCCATGGCAAGCGATGCTCCCTATGAGATTCAGGTGCTGCAACGTACCGCGGCTCCGGGAGACACAGTGCAAGGTAACCTATACTTAACGTTCTGAGGGTTACAATGACATTATCCCGAGATAATCGATAATAATTATTTTAAAATGGTTACCTTACTTTTGCTAAAAAAAAAACATCTTTTTACTCTCCAAATTAAAAATAACCAATGATCAAATCATGTAAATTTATTTTTTCGGTTTCCTCTTGAATCAAAATAGGTTCCTTTTTTATTTTGTTTTATCATGATTTTAGTATATCCAAATATACGTGCTATCCATGAGCAATTAACAGAATAAGTATAAGTTGTTTTTTGAAATGTTTGGTTGGTTGGTTGTTGTTCACCTGCCCATGACGGGACGTTGCTTTGTGTTCCTAAGTCTCTCGCACATCTCGAACTTATCCATCTGTTATCAGATGGTAAATTGCATAGAATATCGATATAGTCTAACACACGATGAACTCTCATCGAAGACAAGATTATAACAGCATCTCTCTCGTTTTCAGTGAAGATCACGGGAAAGTTCTCCGAGGAGTTCCGCGGAGTTTACATCCAGGGTCGTCATGAGGAGACGCCTGTCGGTCAGTTCCTCGCCCCAGGGCCAGACTCGCCCCCTGTCACCCTCTCTGACTGTGCGCCGGGATTACAGGTAATGATTAGCAGCTGAAGCAACAAGTTGCCAACAAATAAAACAATTTGGTCAACGAGTCTGAATAATAAATAGTTGATAAAGTGGGGCAATATTTTGCTATCTTACATTTTGTGTGGGTTCTATGCTGAAAGTACTAATGTTTCTTAATTTGTATTAAAAGTTGAAGAGATCTAGTCATTTATGATTTAAAAAGAAATAAAAGAAATAAAATAAATGAGGCTACATTAAAAAATTCTCAATTTCATTAATCGGGAAACACTCCCGTGGGTGTAATTGATTTTACAGTAAATAAATAAATAAATTAATATACAATCGTGGAAAACAACATGTCTATGGACAGTAAACAACAACCTAACTAGGAAAAGAGTGACATGCAAGAGCTTTTTGAGTCACACTCATAAGAAATAGACAGAACAATACGTTGTTATTAAGGTTAGGTTACAAAGTATTGTTAAAACATGACAGACGAGTGAGATTCACAATTTAACACAGGTAACCACTACTTTATTTTACTGCGATGATATTGCCTGAAGAACAACGTTCAATATCACGTTTTAGAAGAGTTTTAACAGCTGTTGTGACCTTCTAGCAAGCCTCGCGAACGCCTAATGGACAATGAAGAATAATATGGTTATTTCCTAACTTGTTTTGACCTTAGTTTGAAGGATTATGTTCGAGAATTTTGTAAATAACAAATTTTAAATTCTATGTAATTAGTATCATTATTATTTGTTGTCTAGCTTTATACAATATAATTGTAATGTCTACCTTTCAAAAGCGTATTTACTTCGTACAAAATATAAAAGCAACAAAATTAAGCAATGCAGTATAGAAAGTTGGGCGTTTGTGGCCTTTTCAAACTAATGTTTCTCCCAAAACAGATGAGAAACCCTGACGAGCTAGTGTTTAGTGTGTGATTACCGACCTAATTGTTATGTTATGAATTAAAATGGATGTGAAAACTGAATAAACCGTTCATGAACTTCGATCCAATAGTGTCTTAATTTTTATTAATTTTAAATCTGTTTCAGAATGCTGCCAGTTACATTAGTCGAGAACCCATCAACGAGCTAATTCTGGATTATGTTGTGCCTAATGTTCCATCCGTTGTCTTCAAGTAAGTTGAAAGCTTGAGGTATATGCTTGTCTCATGAGAAGCGAATAAGCGAATAATCTTTTAGTCTAGTTTATGCTAAAAACAATATAGTGTATTATGTTTAAAGTTAAATACATAACAGCACACGAACAACAACCACAGTCATAAAACAAAAACACTTACAAATGCGTGAATTTTCGGGACCTCCACTCCTTTCCTCAGACTCGAAGCTGAGGAAGGTCGTCTGTGGAAGAAAAATTCACGCACTTTGCAAGTCTTTTTATTTTGTGACTGTGGTGTTTGCTCGTACCTGTACCTACAGGTCAAAGATTCGTGGTTTGTCTTCATGGTTGAAGTTTTATGACAAGTTTTATGACAGTTTTATGTCAAAGTACACTCTTCTAGCGCCCCTCAAAACGATATCATATTTTGTAAAACCTTATGAGATGTAGGCCTACTCTTTTTTGGTTTTAAAAATTATTATCTTATACAATATAAAATATTCTACTATTAAATGTGTCAATACATAAACGCATATTGCTTATGGACAGCCCGTGTATTATGAAGTTTAAAGATCTGGGAGCATAGCCTAAATGAGTTGATCTCTTTGTACTTGTCACTTTTTAATATAACAAGAACCTTATTCTTATGTTAACTATTATTTGATGTAACATTCTTGAAATTTTATATTCCATGCTAATAACATGTATAAAGAGATTCGCTGAGGCTGCCGTAAACGAGTAAGCATTCAGCTTCGGATTTTTCCAGTGTAACATCGACATATTTAACACGAACGTTAATAAGGAGTCAATCTATGACATCCAGTACGCGCATTCCTTAATTAATTAATTGATTTTGAATAAAAAATTCGTGAAATCTCCAAATTTACTAATCTTTGTCCAACTTCGGGAATTTATTCCAAGTGATGATTTTTAAGTCAATTTTGCATACTGGAATAATGGAACGCAATGTAGTTGGTTTATCGTAAGATAAACGGTTTGCTGGGAATTTCCAGAATTGAAATCCATGGTTTTGATTGTCCATTTTTTGCACCGTTGACATTGATTTTTCAAGGCTAATTATTGGCAACCAAGTATGGACACCAATATAAAGGTAGGCCTACTCTATTAACCTTAATGCAAAGTTTGGAAATGATGTATCCAACCGTTTAGCTGCAATCGTCAACACCTGTGCGCACGCATTTTAGTTGGGCCAAGCTCAGCTCTTTTCCATGGAATCTGCCTTGTCTTTCATCTCTATGCATATTTTTTATTCCATAAGTCATTACAATTTATTTCCCGTTTGATTGCAAGGCTAATTTAGTACTACCGGCTTTTGACCTTCGTTAGTTCCGACACTATGTTGGTTTCGAAACCCAAAGTCTAAAGGGTTCCCTTTTCCAGGCATTGCAAATGCCAGATTAAGTACTACGAGAGACACTACAATATTGTGTTTTGGTTTGAGTTGATATGTGGATTTAATTATTTCGAGTCCCTTGTTACAGTACACTACAATTTAGGTATTATTTACATATTATTATTATTATTATGCATATATTATACATTCTATAAAATATATTCTCTTGCAATTATTGAAGAGCACATGTAATGTGTTTTTGTTTGTCATTGGAACGTTCATGTTGATCACAATAGTGTCTGTCAACACATGCCCAATCCTAATTATCTATTTTTAATTTCTGAAACCTATCCAAAATACGTATAATGACAACCCCTCTTGGTCGTCTGCCTACAATATCGTCAATGTAGGCAAACGATAAACCGTATATTCGTAATTTGAGTACCCACTCAGTTATATAACTGATTTCCAGTAGATGTTTATAAAATAACATCGGCAAGTAGTTTCAAAATGTGTTTGTTTATTTCAATGTCACCGTCAACTTCAATTAACCATTAAGTTAGATAAGAACTTAAATAAAATTACGAACTACAGGATATAATAATACCACACCGACCTAATCGTGAGATGTGTTAATGACTTCCTTGTCCCCATCACTCCGACCCCACCCCTTGCATGACATTCAGTCGGTGTAGTCGCAAGGTTGAGATGATGGTTAAAGGTGATGATATCAGGTATGAAGTTGCTTAACATCGACGGTACGGAGATTTTCTTAAACGATTTAGTAAACACAACACAAGTAAACATAATGATAGTGAAAAAAAGAGTCACGAAAATTGTGATTACATTGCTATAATGAGGGTTGTAAAAACCAATCGAAGGTAACGATGTTTGTTACGATGGTCCCACCGTAGTAATTTTCAATAAGCTTTACGTTTACTAAAACTTAGTACGGCGAACTTCTAGCTACCTTTCACCATGGGTAAGTGTTTCCTCCTCCTACATAACTTATGCCTCATACGTCCGTGGGTTTACATTTTTCCTTTATTCTCTTGCCCAACGATCAATGGTTTCGATGAAGCAGGAATCTGGATGCGTCATTGCTACAGTGTACGCAATATCCCGTATTACTATTCGACTACCCACACAAATGGTCGGTTCGTGTCAACACTTTGTTTCTTGATACACCCATGAATAATTTAAACGATATTAGTCAACTTGACAATGCAGCTTCCATTTAGCCGACCTTGAGTTGGCTCAACCGCGACAACGAAGACAATGCGTTATTTTGCTCAAGATATCATATTGTGGGCACTGTCAAAGAGATTCAAGAACTCATTTACATAAACTCTCGCCCACAAATTAAAACCAAGATATTATAATATTACGTCAGTGAGCTCAGGTTACTGGTATGGTGTATTCGTGGATGCTCTTCCTTGAATATCTCTCTTGTAACCAGCACACTGGGACAACCTTCCAACTCCAATCAGTGAACGAATGAACTACGATAGATTTAAATTTGCTTATCATTTCTTTACGGACCCTTGAAGTAGAAATATTCCCGCCGACCAATCAACGACCAATCACAGCGCGTAATCAATGGTCAGTTAAAACTGAGAGTTTGTACAGTTGAGAAGATTGTAAGAATATACTTTGTTGAGACATGTATAGCATCTAAATTATAATATGTTGACGTAAGTTAGGGGGTATTACGACGAATTTTTTAATATCGTACAATAATAGGCATAAATTTGTGTAATTGTTATGTTACTTGGATGATAAAAGTTTGATATTCACTATCGTCAATAAAACGGGCAATCTCAAAACCTTGTGTATTTTTCTTCAGCGCTATAAATACTATCTCCGTATCTGTAAAACACGTAAGAAAATCAGAGATTGCAAGATATACATACGCGTTTCAAAATACCTCGTTTAGCAGTAAAAATAAGTTGAGAAAGCAAAACAATATCGGTAATACACACGGTAATAATTTGGAGGCGGGAATCTGAGTTGCGTGATTCACTTGAAAACGTTACAATTATCAGATCTGTATAATTCCAATTGGTCTATGAAACGGTAGTGTTGAGACTTGTCATTACTCCCAAGTAATGTGTTGTAGGCGGCAGGGAATTCCCGCGTGGGTGCTCTGGCTCACGTCACGAACAGTAGTTATACGCCAGCTTTGTTTTATGTAATTAAACGTCTAGGAGATAATGTCGTAACATAAGTGGTATAATAAGATCTACGGAAGACAACCATTAAATAAATCAAAATAATGTGAGTGGTAAGAAAGGACAGTTTTTGCACTGACTCTTCTGCACACATGCTCGCACACTGTAATAACACATTTATAAAGATAATTATTGTCAAACCTGTGCCATATGGTAATTTAGCTTAGGGTGAGTGACCTTTATAAAGGTTGGAGACAAATCACAGATTAAAACAGGAGACGCGCAACTCAAGACTTTGCACAAGTACGATGTTTGAAATTTAAATATCGCGAACGGGATCCAGGAGTTAATGAAATTCATCTTTAGGACTACGCTGAAACCAGTTAAACTGGCAGATCTTGTAACATAAGGCTGGTTCTCGACTTAGCGCTAAGAGATCGGGTTGATAAGAGGTGAGACTAGGTGCGAATGATACCGATGAGAAACCTTCTCATTATTGAAATCAACAGCTAGGAGTTTTTCAGGTTCTGGCGAGAGAATGAAGACATTCGTTACATTGATTGTGGCATCAACTCTTGCTGAGTCTTTAGCGGTTCGATTTTTGTAAATCGCAGGGAAAGGAAAGGATTTAAAACGAATATAAGCAATATATCTATAACTTCTTTAGGACGGATTCAAACCGACGTATTATTGCGTAATAATCAGAAATTGGGAAAATTTAGCTCGGGTGTTTTTTTTTTTTTTTCTTCTGTCTGTTTGTTAACTCTCTACCAGTCAAACGGCATATCCGATCTTGATGAAAATTGGAGGGGACCTTCGAAATCTTTGAACTTAGAGGTCTATTGTTTTTGGGTACAATCGAAGAAATATTTCTCATGAATACTGTACTTTTACGATTTTTTTCAATTTTTAGTGCGATATTTTCGTGACATTTGGGCCGATTCTGACCAAACGGGTGGGGCTACAACGTTCATATTTCACATGGACATTAAGGTAATGGTGATGTATTGCTTTTTGAAAGAAAAAGTTGAAAAAGTTAGCCAGAATCCATAGAATAAAGGTTTTAATATGAGTGTTTTTAGGTTTATAATAACAATTTACAAGTAACAATAGAAACTTGACAACAATCACCAACAATGCGTTCAAAAGGCACTTGTACAGTAAATAGATCTCACGCAAACTAAAAACTTACAAAAAAGCTCATCCATCAACGCGACGGGACTTTAGCGTTTTCCTAGTATGTAACATTTCATTTGGTTGTCTGAGTGATCGATACATGTTTATTTGTTAATACGATTAGATACAATTTTGGTAGTCACAAAAACGTCAACCCTGTCTGTAATTTGTATGTTTTATTTCTCTACGTTGTGATAACTGTCACACGAAGTCAACGAATGATGATGACGAGTTATTCATCTCAAAGAGGTTTCAAACGCAAACTAAAGTGAACTTGGAATACGTTGATCCATTAAAACGGTCCTTCAGAATTAAGCTGTGATTTACGTCGAGCTAACCGTCCTATTGACAATTACTTATGGCAATTACAAATATTTTATGTGTGCATGATGTCAGAGAAACCCACGCGATAATTTTGTCAACCTTTACTGAGAAGACGTTATGGAACGTCACAACGCCTGTATGGCCTCGCTATATCACATCCGTATCGTCATTCGCATCACATAAATATATCATCGTGGTCCCTTGCCAACTAGGCTAAGTGACTGTACAGTGTACACAACCACACTCCCCTACCCTACCGATCAAGGAAGCACATCGCATACGCGAAATTTAAATTCGGCAGGTCGTCGGTTCGATACCGGTCACCGCCTATCTAAAACGAGTTTTTTTAGTGTTCCTCGGTCATAGAGCTATGCTATGCTATGTAAATAATATAAGTAACCTGTTATTTGAAGCGAGTATCTCCCAGTTACCGTACTACGGGACTTGGACATAAAAAAAACGTCAGCGGTGGTTCAAGCCGTATGAACGTGGGTTCGAATCCCGCATGACGAATGGATTTTTTTGTGGTTGTCCTTCATCTGCACAAATCGGCTCGAGTACATTCTCATAAAAATATTTTGTTATTGCTGTTTGTTTGGATAAATGTTCAATCAGTTTTATTAGAGGAGCAAATCGAACCAAAGTGCTTGCTATCAGCTCTTACCTGTGGGTCTCTTCTTGGAGGGGCAGCATACTCCGAACTCGTTGCCCTGGAGACGGCAGGGATGTTTTCGCAGCTCGGGTAGTTCCGTGTAGAAAGTGATGCACTTGACAAGTGGCCGGCAGAACCCTGCCTGTCCGCCGGAAGTAGCACACGGGGGCTCGATCACCAGCTCCTGGACGAACACTTCCGGAGGACCGTTGTCATCCTGGAACACTAGCTCGAAGACGGGGGCTTGGCGAGGCGCCGGTGTGCGGGGTGACGTCGGGGCGGGCGTCGTTGTGGTGGTCGTCGTGGTGGTTGTAGTTGAGGGTGGAGTGGGTTGCGGCTCTTGAACCACCACGACATCCTGTTCTTGTTGTTCAGGCTGTTGGAATGGTTGTTCAGGCTGTTGGAATGTTTGTTCAGGCTGTTGGAATGTTTGTTCAGGCTGCTGAAATGTTTGTTCAGGCTGCTGGAACGGTTGTTCAGGCTGTTGGAACGGTTGTTCAGGCAGCTGGAATGGTTGTTCTGGCTCCTGCCTCTGTACCTGCTGCGGCTGCAACTGTTGGACAGTTGATTCCTGGAACAACGGATCTCGCAGCTGGAACTCGAACTCTGATCGTTGTGGCTGACTACCCGGAAACCTCAAGCTGGCAAACAGATCCCCCTGCAGACGCACCTGCAGCTGCTGTTGCTGCAACTGCGTCTCCTGCAGCCGTCGCATCAACTCTGACTGCTGCAGTTGAAGCGAGGTCTGCAGGTCGACGCCTTGTGCCACCTGCCAGCGCCTGTGCAGCGCCTGGAGTTGCCTCTGTAAGTCCTGCTGAGCCAGGATGATCTGCTCCTGATTGAGTTGACCGGGGAACAGCAGGTTCCTGATGTCCTGGCCGGCCACGCTGACCGCGGCCAGGGCCACGAGGACTAACATGAGACCCGGCATGGTTGAAGGCGAGAGACCTAGTGCCGTGGCAGACGCTGCTCTACACCATAACACCTCGTGTGACGTGCTCGCACCTGAGGAGGGGGCTACACCGGCCTAGTGGGAGGCTCAGGGACAAACACGACGCTGACTGCTACCCACTAAACACGTGCAATCAATCAGAGCAACGGAGAAGATACCCAGCACGCAGAACACTGTTCCTTCGTATTGTTAGAAATACAAGTAGTGTGCATGAGAGAGTTAATTAAAGCCTCTTCGTTCACACGCGTGTCGTTGGTAATGCCCGTTTCCCGCAATTATAGGCCTTCTTTATGCGTAGAAAAAATGATAATTATGATTAATCAAAAGGATATCTTTATGCACGGTACTGGTTTGTTAAGTTCAAGTTAGCTAACAAACTATTAGAATGTCCTTGAATAAATAAGAGCTAGCTGTGAATAAGAAACAGCTGTGGGAAGAACGTATATTGTGACTGATCGGCGTTGGAATCCAGATCTACATTCCCAAGAGTTCTTTCTTGACGTTGTTGACTTAAGTATTGAAGAATGAAGTTAACAATTATTGAAATGCATAGGCAAAAAGCGTGAGTGTTCTGTCGAGCTAGTAGCAATTTGCAATTCGGACAGGTAAATAATACAGAGATAACGGTTGGCAAAGATTGTCGCATGATTGCGACGAGATCATAAAAAATGGCAAATAATAATAATTATGTGGATACTTTTTGCTATAATAACGATACCTTTGTAAGTAAATGCAAAAATTTAGGAATATCACCGGAAATATTATATGACCCTAACATTATAGCCTATGTAGCCTATATACTAACTTATATTTTAATGCTAACCCTGAAACAATTTTATTTGGCAATCGCTTACCACAAGTAAATTTACAACAATACGTTACGTACGTTATACGTTTTAAGTAAATACGTTACGTTACGGTTGATGTGTTGTTGTGTATAATTATAATTGAGATTACATTATTGGAAAATGCTATCGAATAGTGATGATACATATTTTAACGATGGGCATAAGTCATCTTTTCAAACCTACGCCATGTTATGTATACGCAAGATAGTTATAAAGTTAAAATATTTTTGTTCGCAATTCATTCCACTGTCTGTAAATTATGCAAAGGGCTACGCCTAAGTAAATATTGAATAATATATCAATGTTTAAAGATTGTTATTTTGTGTCGTATCTTATCACACATTACAAAGTGAATTTTTTGCCGGGCCTACTAGTACACAGGCCTACAGCTTCCGACATCTTCTAATACAACTTGGTTGTTCCAGTTTATATTATTATCATCTAAAATGGTAATGGCCAAATTATATAAGCAAACCATTTTTTTTAGAAATGTGTGAAGTGTGCTACAAAGGTACTCTAAAAATTAGCATGTTAAATATGTTTAACAGAAGGCCGCAGTGGAACTATAAAACCGAGAGCTTTAAAATGTTTACAGAAGGCTGCAAGGGTACTCGTAAAGATCCATGCCCGCATGTGTTTATATAATCATGTTTCATATTACGCATTTCCGAAATTTATTATAGGCTTTTCCTAAAAAATGAAGCTTGTTTTTTGTTTACTGACTGGTTTTTATTAGTTGATATACTTATCATATATTGTTGGCCTATAATGAATAGTGGAGTGGCCCCAACAATCTGTTGTTGAGGTTAACATTTTGCAGATTTTTACACGACTTCAAGCGAATCAGAATATATTTCAATGTTAGATTTAACAAATATAAATTGATGCCTCTCATCGTGTATATAACAAGATATTTTGGAGTTTGGTAAATAGTAAAGGGAAACTCCGAGGGCTGTTTAAGAGTTCTCAATCCCTTGTTTTCGCATTAAACCTATGAAGAAAACCTGGGAAAAAAACTTTTAGTAAGAATATGCGATGGCGAGTTTCGAACCCGTGACCTCCCGAATAACAATGTTCAAGTGTCTTGTTTTTAGCCAATATCCTAAGATTTGGTGCTCATTGCAGATAAACTAGGAAAACGCTAAAGTCCGCCGCGTTGATGGATAGCTTTTTAAAGTTTAAAGTTTGCTTGGGATATCTTTAACTTTTGCAAGTGCTTTGTTTTGCTGCCTACGCATTGTAGGTGAATGTTGTCAAGTTTCTTTTGTTTCTTGTCCAATTGGTATTGATTTACCGTAAAAAACTTATATTAAAAGCTTTATTTCTATGGATTCTGGTTAACTTTTTCAACTTTTCTTTCTAAAGGTACTACATCACCATAACCTTAAGTCCATGTATAATATGAACGTTGTAGCCCCACCCGTTTGGTCGAATTGGCCCAATGTCACGAAAATATCGCACTAAAAATCGAAAAAAATCGAAAAGTACGATATTCATGAGAAATATTTCTTCGATTGTACCCAAAAACAATACACCTCTAAGTTCAGAGATTTCGAAGGTCTGTCAAATTTTCATCAAGATCGGATAGCCGTTTGTCTGGTAGAGAGTTAACAAACAGACAAAAAAAAAAAAAAACAAAAAAAAAAAACAAAAAAAAACAAAAAAAAAACACCCGAGCTAAATTTTTGGGGGGTCGGTGAAATGAAGTCTTCGCTTCGCTCATCAACAAAATTAATTATCATTATCAACATTCTTAAAACAACGTTTGTGTTCGTAGAACAAAACATTCTGACAATTGTTTAAAATTTCACTCCTGTAACAAATTTCAAAAATTAATCAAACTTGAAGTCATAATTTTTGCTAAATTAACTTCTTAGGCACAATGAGCGTGCAATTTGTTTACACCATTATATAGTTACGTCACACTAGCTCCTCATCAAGACGCCTTGGAGCCCAACTAGGTGTTAGTCACCACTTCGATTCCGAGCGTCACGACTCTCGTCTACCCGCCCGCCCGCGCAAGGTCAGCCAGGTCTGATCTGAACCGGAGAAAGATCCGGCCCAGATCACTTTCACTAGTGGTTCGGAGTATTGTGCAAGATGACGTCATTTACCTCACTCACTCGGGGGTTCACATTCCTCTTTGACGCGAGTGACGTCATGAGAGGAGGATCTTTTCTTCTTCTAGGAATGACCGTTGTAGGGTTCGACCCTCTTCACTTGACTAACTTCATAATTACCATGGAATTTCCAAGTGTTTTTAATAGACCCAAATCCCATCATTACCTTATGACGCAGGAAAAGTTTGTAAAAATCTTCAGTCTTGATTGCCGGTGGCTGGGATTGATCCGACAGACAGAGAGTCACGCGTGTGAGCGAGTTGCTACCTCAATCGTTAATGCACACATCGTTCCATAAACTGTTCACTGGACCTATCGGTTTAAGTTCATTTCCATGTAAGCCAGCTGCAGACTCATATTTTCGTTGATCCGCAACGCACGACTTTCGAGGGAAGTGGGTTCGAATCCTGAATTGCATAAGATTTAATTTGTGGATTAACTCGCTAGTCCGTATACCCATAATATTCCGAGCAGCTGTTATTAGAAGTATGCAATTAACCAAACGAATGTTATTTTATGCAAAAACTAACAGTATAACACCAATGAAATGTGTGTAAAACAAATAATAAATCTATGTTTATTTTCTATAGCCGGGATATTCTTGTATCTATTGAGTGTACTTTTTGTTTCTAGGCCTGCTCTAAATCACCCTTTACGTACACCATTCATTATTCAAGCACAGGTACGAGAGCATCCAAAATAGGAAGCGAATATTAAGGTTATTTTCCCTCGCTCGTCCACGCTTCTAGTTTAATGGTGGAGGTGCCGAGTTCATCGTCTTTGTATGTGAGTCGTGCAAGTCTCACGAAAATAACTTTAAACAAAACTCTGATTGACATGGGGTTTTTAAAAGTTTACATGACTAGTAAAATAGGATACATAACGTTTTTGTCGACGCATGTTAGCATGATTAATTCTAAGGCCCCCATAGCTCTTATCACTCAACCTATACTCATATAATCTGTTATCTCATAATCATCACCTATTTTAGATCATTTCCACAGATCAATCACAATATTTAGTATTAATTTATATCATTATGTTACTTTCTTTAAACTTATCATTAATCTCTACTTTTAGTTTAATTTTATATGGATGCAGGACACCTATCTAGGTGGATGGGATGTGGTCCCGCTTCTTGCATTCCTTTCTTCATGAGGCCAATAGTATCTACATGTATTTATGTGTTCAGTATTATGTACCATGTCTTATGATGATGAATAAATAATAATAATAATAATAATAATAATAATAATAATAATAATAATAATAATAATAATAATAATAATAATAATAAAGGGGAATTATAATTTAAACCCGGCGCCTCCACCTATATGTAGACTAATGACTAACGCGGATAAATGATTTTTTTAATCATCCTAAACAATAGGCTGATTAAGTCGCTTCGCTCCCTAATTTGATGATAACGTTTAGTACAGTACTGGCTTCATAAATTTTTCTCAAACACTAACAGAAGCGTAAGAAATTTTATATTCGACACCTTAAGCAAAGTATTTTAACCTTTCTTTGAGAACAGTGTTTAAAAATCATTTGCCCTTTCTTCTCGTTACGTTACCTCACATATAATGAGTCTTATTATACAACTTTGTGCTACTGAGATATGGGATCAAAACCTTGCCAGAGGTCAAGCGGGAAATCTTTTCAAACGTCAGGCTAAATAGAATAGGGTATTATATATTTCCAGTTCAAGCAGCAGAGAAAGTTATTTGCACTATTTATGCGCCGTCTGGTTTGACGCGATTGCCAATTGCAAGTTATTAATTGTTCAGAATGATGCTGGAGTTTTAAATGTTAGTAAATCTATAGGTGTTTGATTAACTATTTCATCAACACCGATTAATCTTTGAACGGGAAAACAGACAAATAACCCTTGTACGTCCCCTGCGATGGTATATTAATTCATCCTTGTCAACTGATTTATGTGTGTGTCCGAATCTTTAAATAATTGAATGTAAAATATCTTCTACCATGTTGAAACCACGGACAAAGCCCATGCACATCGGATTCACATATATTATCTTGTTTACGACGAAGTACTATGGCCTCGTGTCTGTCTACAACCAACATCGCGGTATCTTGAAGTCAACCCTTCACGGCTGTAACTTATTCGCGGATTGCTACTAATTCACAAAGTTAGCAAATAAAACGTTATTTGAATGAGTAGTTGTGACTTGTGAGCAAACTTGCAATGAAGTCGACATCATAGAACCATATGTTTTCATATTAGATCGACAAAAGTGAAGAGTAATCTTGAAGTGGAGACCTGTAAGTGTAACAATATTATCAAAAAGTAACTAAAATCGGCCATGATTCGGCGAATCATCGTCTTTGTATTTTTGCAATATAATCTAAGTCTCACACATTTTGCAACGTAAACGTTTTTTAACCTCGATTTAGGTAAACCATTGTACATTCACTAAAAGCAATTTCGTGTTGGATATAAATGTTCCGGAAAGACTATCCGATCTTCACATTATTTTAACTTTAAGAACTAAAATGGTACGCGGATTTAGAAGAGAATTCCAAAGTCGGGATCCGACCCACGATCTTTTAGAATTCTCTGAACGATCTGGTAGCTTGATCGGTCCGCATTATTTGTACAATTAAGAATACTCCATTGATGAGAAATGTGTCGTTACTAGCTAAGTAGTTCTTACTTTTTTTTTATTGATAATCTTGTATTTTCCACCATCATTCTCTTCTTTCACCTGTGTAATTTTATTTATTTTGATCTTTATTGTGTTGTACACATTTATTTCGTGTTATAATGTTGATTCCAACGTACGTGTTTTATTGCGTGTTTATTTTATTTCAAATGACGGGTGGTAACAGTGATGCATACATATGAAGGACAATAAATAATACATCCGCAACTCATCCTAGATACGAACCCATACGTACCAGTTCCATACGCTTCGAAACATTCGCCAACCGTGAGCCACCAACCCAGGACGCCTATGATACATTGATTATACGGGTTCAGTGTTTCTAAACTTTCAATGTTACATATTTTCCATTTTCATCTAAACTTTTCTTGCATTCTTTTTCAATTAATTAATCTTTAAATTATTCTCATTGTCATGTTATTGTGTCATTGTTTAGCAGCGTTTCTGTATGTGACTGCTATAAATAAAATAAATAAATTCGCATTTAGAGTCTATGCACTCAGTTATATAACTGATTTTCCAATGGGGTACTTTAAACCAAAGCGACCAATCCAACCCTGTAGACCTCGACGCAATCGACGAGTGAGCGATAACCAACCAAAGATCGATATTTTTTAATAGGAAATATTAGCAATCAGTGGTAAAGACAGTGCGAGCACCCGCGGATCAACGCCAGAATCAACAAGGCCGATTCAGAACAACTTTGAATGCATTAAATGCCTCGTTGCTAGGACGGCTCTAAAGTCACCGTTTATTAATTCCTAAGACAAGAAGTGAAGACTTGAATCCATATTAGGAGTTAAAAAACTTCCGCCTGAAGCGGGATTTGAACCAGGGACCTTCTGCAAAAAGCACACATTTACTGTTTTAAATATTAGTTACAAGAATGTTTACATGATATGTTACAGCTTTGATTTAAAGTCCCCACTGAAAATCAGTTATATAACTGAGTGGGTAGACTCTAAATAAAAATGTATTTATTTATTTATTTAATAAGATTGTCATGTATTACCATAAATATCCATTAATCTTCACATGTTAGCTTATAATATTATAATAGATTGATTGGGAAACAGTACAGAGAATTGTTAACTTCCGTATACGGTTTACAAAACATCGGTTTATTCTGAGGAGCGTGAGTAATGACTAATAATAATGCCTTTATACTTTATTTACAACAAATTGCAAAAGTAATTGACTTGCAAAGCTACACCTATCTCGGTATTCCCGTATCACAACATAACATACGACATGAATGCATAAAGAATTAATACTTTCTTTGTTAGATTGCTTATAATAACAGGTGCGATATTTATATAGTAACATTTACGCACTTATGGGTATCACGATCCTCTTACAGTGCTGGTTTTTAATAAAACTATTAAATTACAATAAATTATGTATTCCCATATAGACCGCAGACTCTTAAGCGAGTTTTACTTGGTCATGTGAATGGATTGTGTAGTTGAATAGTTATTGAGAAATGCGTGATACATATAGGTAAAAAAATATATAAACACATATCATTGAACAAAGTAAGTAACTCAATATTACAGAAAATCTCCCCTTAACTTTTAAAAGCAAAATGTTATCAAGTATTTACAACACAGTCTTTAGTGACAATATGCATGGTACACAATGGGGTATATCCAGATCATAATATAATGTTTCTTAAATAATATGGAGATAATATTATAATATGAATACTTTTTCTAACGTACACATTCGACCAGAAGAATCAAGGAATGGATGAACTCGATTCAGCTATACTCCTCGATTTACTTATGAACGATGGTGTACAAGGCTCAAGTCTGGTAAATATGGGTACCACTATGGTAAGCCAACCATGCACTCATCTTAGTAGGGTTGTCGTCTAGGCTGTATTAATCTAAGGCGAATTTCATTCAAAGTCCCACTGCAATTCTGTTAGAACAAAATTCAATCAGCATGTTATTGAAATAAATATCGTGTTACTCAAATAAACTTCACATTAATTTTTAATTCAGCATAATCTGTTCAATCTTTAATAACCAAGGATACCGGTATTGATGGTCTTAGGTAAATACTGTGCTGGCGAGGACAAACAGTGAAACTAACATGTTTATCGGTTAAATCACTATAGGTTATAGGTCGTACCAATTACCATACACAACCAACTGCACTTACACTTCGTGACAAATATAGTGACAATATATTATTATATTGCATGTGAACTTATCTGTGCCATGTCTGACAAGCGAACGGAATAAACAAGAAAACAATGACTTTCTTCACTGCAGATACACTGCCACGATAAAAGAAGTTGCATTGTGGTGAATACATTAGTTCGTTTTAACATTTTATGATCTCATCTTACAATGTATACTAGTAACATTTATGAGGGATAATTTTAATAAACATGAGGTGGCCTTACCAACAAGCAATAACTTAAAATATACCATGATAATAGATAAATCACTCAAATAAGTCAATCATAAGTTTGCATCACCGAAAGTGGTGGAATAAACCAGAACGTTTGAACAGAATTAAAAATACAATGGCAAACTTTGATAATGTATCATTGCACATTGGTAGCAAAACTGAACGTTTGTTTGAGCCTAATATGATAATAAATCTTTAAAATGTCTAACAACCTGATAGTTATACCTTGTAATAAGCATACTTTACAGTATGTATCAAAAGTCCAGTCACATGAAACATACATTACTCAGTCATTAGGCTAACCAGTTTTATATAATTTATACACATCTAACTGTGTTAATTTATTATGTATTTATTCGATACAAATGAATAAGCGTATGTTGATAGAAGATCACACTTGTTAGAGAGTATACTTATTGAACATTGTTAGTACTTTGAAATGTGCAATTGAATAATCAATGTTGGATTTTGAAACTGGAACGGGCAATTGAATAATCAATGTTGGATTTTGAAACTGGAATGTGCAATTGAATAACCAATGTTGGATTTTGAAACTACTGTATATGAAATCTTCTGCATACCCGAAGTTACTTATTATTAAATATTAGGATTAACGGACACAATGATTTCAACTATCATTAGAGCAATCCTAATGTAATACGTTTAGAAAATCTACTTCAATATAATTATGTTTAAATTACAATTTTGAGTGATGCATAAAACAAACAAATATTATAATTATAAAATCTAATATTTTATAGACCACATAGTAGAATTCCTTCATAAGTCATTAAAATAACTTTTACATCTAATCTTCTTTCATTAAACATAAAGTTATCAATAATAATCATTGGATACTTTTAAAATCACCACAACCCAGATTTCCAATCTTATGCAAGCGTCTACAGAAACATTTCTATTTTTAACAATCAAAATATATGGTTGATTCAGACATTTTGTATTCTCTTATGCATAATGTAGAGTGTAGACTGTCCTTGCTTAGTTATTTTGACCAATTCAAAATTATTTCCAGACTTAATATTCTGTCAAAGTAATATTTACAAACGCACAAAACGTCCGCTACTCTTATCAACTATCAACTATATTGTGACCCTCACGTCATACACGTTTGCGAAGTAACGTGCATTGTCCGGATGTTACATCTCTACCAACATAACCTATCTAAACCATCAAAAATTGATTAATCGAATCAATTTCCAAATAGAAAACTGAATAACCCTGAAAACGTGCGCATTATCTGGTTATTGCCTGGTTTCATTCTCATGTAGCCCTATAGTTCAATTTGTAATTTACATAATCAAACGAAAAACTTTACGAAATCATGGAAAGGAAAATAAGGTAAAATAGTATTCTCTCATGAGTATTATAAGCTATGAAATTGACATAACAGCAGCGTTACTATTGCTATAGATTGCAGTTGATTTATTTTGTTTTATAAAAACTGCTCTGCTTGCAGGATTCCCGCCACAGATTTACCTACCATCTTGGTGCCAAAATGCACAAAACTTAACTACAATCTGTATGTGACTATACCTACTAAAGACTGGTGAAACGTTACCTTTCCCAGTCTGCGGCGCTGAAAGTTTCATGTCCATACATTTTACAACCACTCATAGAGTGGCCTCGATGTATATTACAATTACAAGACACGACGCACAACATTATTGCGTCGCTTATTAAACAGATATGACAAGTTGAAGTTTATATTATTATTTATATTTAATATAAACTACTGTAATTACTTGGTAAGACCATGCATGCAGCTCCCTTGGTTCACCTACACCAGATGACACCACTGATATTTGTTTCGTGGTCGTGGTATTCGACGGTTTGGCTCTACTTGCATATGGGGTCCATGTTGCAATACAATGTCCAATGCAAACGGGACTCCCAATATGGCGGTTGGAGACTGTAGAAGGTTGTCACACAATTTATTTAACTTGTGGGAATACCATTGTAGTCTTGCTTCACTTCCATTGTATTTTAGCACATCTATTGATAATCAATCAGTTGCTTTTTGAAGAACTTACTCATGAGCAGGAGTCGAAATTGTTTTCCTAGTAAATAATCCCGGGTACTCGACCTCGTTAGTTCGGGTACCCGAGTTCTATTATTACCGTAAGAAGAGTCGACGCGTGCGCAAAAGGCAAGATTCTTTCAATTTGTCAAAGCGATGAAAATATTCGGTAGTGTCGTCGACATGCGCTGTTAGAGGAACCACTCTCAGATCATATTTGTGCGGATCCAGTCTAGGTACTCGGTGACGCGGGCGTAGACCCCCGGGTACCCGGGCTCGCCGCATTTGTTACCGAATGACACGATACCGATCTGCATCCAGTGGCCATCACGCTTTAGCATCAGAGGACCTCCTGAGTCACCCTAAAAGCAAAATAACAGTGGAAACATTAATTAAATATACAATAATAACAAAAGTATTTTGAATTTCTAAATTACATTTTAGAGACCGAAATTCCACTACATGAACGTGTACCACACCACATTTCACGATAAAATCATAATATCACAATGACACAATAGCGTGTGTATTTTGTTGACAAAGCTGAAACAGAACGTTTTTATTTTAATTACATTATGGGCGAGAGCAAGCCTCCCCCAGACCCGGCACCTCCACCAAAGACTTGTTTTCTGACTCACATACTCGTTTGTTATTATAAAACTACCTGTACAACAAGAAAGTCATAACATCTGCCATCTTAAACCAATTGAAAATATTGTTAATATATTTTATGAGATCACAAAGAAAATGTAATTAACAAAGTTGGAGGCTATAGTGTTTAATCCAATCCGTTCCGATTTGAAGTCTGCCTTTGTGTGCAATATTTTCACTTAAAATAAGTGAAATAATTGTAGCCAACGTGACTTCATGACGGTGATTCCATGGTTGCCGTTAATTTATTTCGCAAGTGTTCACACTTAGACTAAAAATAAAAGTGTGTGTACGAATTGTGCAAATTGCCCCAGTTGATACTGACATTAGAAAGTACACGATCATTTGTGTCTGAGCAGAGTTGAAGATTGCAACAAAATATACCGTTATAACAATAAATTTGTTGATACCTGGTGAATATTGTGTCAACCGCTTTTTCATGACGAAATTCAAATCATAATAATGAAGAATTACTGTATTGGTATAAAATATTGAAATCTTTGGAAAATTTTGAATCTCAAGATTATTTAAAAAGTCAATTTTTAAAACTTAATGGGATAAACATTAAACTAACAAATAAAATAAAATTACTATCTTTCAATATTTAGATGTAACATTTGAGTATCCAGTAAAATACAGCCGTACGACAGGCTTAACGTTTTCTAAGATTATACTATTGATTCATAATATAACATTTTAAGCTGGTTCATAGACTTCTAGGCCTATAATACCTTAGTTTTTGTGAACTTTTATTTGGATCGTAATGTGCAAAATATAACAGCTGTCCTTGACTGATCTCGGGTAAGTTAATAATACATTCTCAAATCTCACATTGAAATATATTGCATCATCTCTCGCCTTATTTCCCCAGTAATGATAACCTTTAGAGACGTTATAATCGGCATTTGAGAACGCCAAACAGTGATTAATCTGTACTCATAAATCACTGACGGTTTGCTTGTAGCCTAATTGCACGCAATAAAATAATAATGTTCATAAATCTTTGTGATGCGTTTACTGTTTTACAACGCCGTCGATAGAAATTATTACATGCTAGAAAATGAACGAATTATGAATACGAAATTTAATTATTAATCACAAGGGAATCTACAGGATTTGAAGCCGTTCAAACGCGGCAAAACGAATAAATAAAATTGCAGCAAATAAAACATGTATGTCTAATAAGCGAGCTTGATTTGGGAGTTCACAAGTTCTGTTCAAGTTTCAAGTTCAAGTTCTGAAATCGAAAACTTATAACAGTTAAATAACCCATGTTTAGTTCACAAGTTCGGTGAGTCGGTGGCAATCTACTTAAATATCTGCGAAGTTTTCCAATAACTCCCATGTCAATAATATTCTATTGCTGAAATCGAATTCTTATAACAGTTAAATAACCCATGTTTAGTTTCAAATCATATTGTGAAACATATTGCAGGCATATCAAGATCTCACTTATAATAACAAATGCTTTATGACTACTAGGAAAACGCTTAAGTCCCGCCGCGTTGTTGGATGAGCGTAATTGGTGCATTGAGCTGCCATGTGTTATGCGAATTTTCTGTTGTTCTGTGGAAAAATCATTATTAAGTTGAAATGTTTTTAAAATTAAATTAAATTAAATAAAAAATTAACTTAATTTTTTAAATTTGTTTTAATTAATCGTAATTGTTTAAAAAAATCGTAAAATTGCGATTTTTATAAAAAATAATTTCTCGATTGCGCTCAAATTTAACACGAATATATTAATTCATAAAATTAAGGTTCTGCGAAAAAATCATTACAATCGGATAAAGCATGTAGGTGTTATAAGTCAAAGAATTGTTTAAAAAAATAAAATAAAAAACTTCAAATATCGATTTTTATCATAAATATTTTTTCAATTGCGCTCAAATTTCACAAGAATATCTGAATTCATAAAATAAAGGTTCTGTACAAAAATCATTATAATCGAATAAAGCATGTAGGTGTTATAAGTCGAAGAAATTTTTTAAAAATCGAAAAAAATCGTAAAATTGCGATTTTCATGAGAAAAAATTTTTAGATTGCGCTCGAAAACGTGGCAGTTCTAAGTTCAGAGAATTCGAAGGTCTCCATAAAATTTCATCGCAATCGGAGTATCGGTTTAGCCGGAATCGTGTGGACAAACAGACAAAAATACAAAGAAAAAAGAAAAAAAAAAGAAAAAAAAAACATTCCGGATTTTTTTCTCCAGTGTAGTAGAATGGAATCTTCGCTTCGCTCACTACGCTCGCTCATCCAAAAAACCTATCAAGAAGTAAAGATGGTTGTGTACAAAATTATTTTTATCCATTATTTGGGGACTGGCAATCTATAAGCTGCAAGTATACACATCAATGACAATGGAAATAACAATACCAAAAACTTTGACAATGACTATCGAAATTGGGAAAATATTTAGTTTGACATTGTCTGAGTAGCATTGAGACAGGGCTTCATAAAAGCAAAAGAGTCTTCTCCATTTCTTAAATGTTGGAAATGACAAAAAACAATAACCTCAAAAAACAGTTAGCATTAAAATGGCATGGGGAAAGATTTGTTGCTTCTCAGCATGTTTTTACTTTGTCAAATATACACAGGAGAAATTTTTTTGCTCTTCTAAAAGACTCAATCGTGCACAGACATTGGTTTTTTGCTTATTTTGGTGTATTGGCTCATTTTCGATTTTGTGGAGAAAGACTCTTTTGCTTTATATCCTCATATAAAATGTGATATATTATATTTTTGTCTAGCTCAGTTACACATACCATCCTTCACATCAATCAGTTATTGTAATTCATTTAAGTATTGATGTGGGTAGACTATTACATGTGTACTCATTTATTTATTTGTTTGTTTATCTAGGCGTGTATTCACATCTATGGAAGTCTTGTGGTATTTCGAAACCCTTTTGTTGTTGGTATGCATAATACTAAGTGAATATAAATAAATTTGAAAAGATTTCTTTGAACGATCCTCATAATTAGTTTAGAAGAAATCGTTGTGTATGTAAAAAGATATACTTGACATCGATTTGCTTATTTCAAAACGGTAGTAGTACCTAACAGCACCTCCATATGCGGTGTGTCATTGTTTGCACTAGTGAAAGTGCATCTACTTTTACACTCTCGGTTTCAAATGCGTCGTCGTGAATTCGTGATGATTAGTTTGCAAGGTATTTGGTTCCGTGTACACATGTGTTTTCTACGGCAACTCAGTTCTCGAACTGTACCATTCAAAGCTCAACGTGGTATTTCCTGCTACAGCCATTAGTATACAACATAAACATTGCCATTTTACAATGCATGTAGGCCATACATGGTCGCTATGTCATGTGTGTGACAAGTTCATGACTTCTTGAGGTAGCACATTATGGGAGATTTACAAGGATAAACGTTTAACTCGTAAACAATAATGAATGTATAGGACAGACATTTAAGTAAGGGGCAAGAAAGGGTAATCTCCTCTCTCCGTTCCTGAACATTCCGTTCTCACTATATCTAAACGTTACTTAGATTGGTGTTATATTGGAATGACAATTCTAATATCATGTACGGGATCTACTGGAAGCCAATTAAACAAACAAACATTTTTGTCATGGACATTGAAATTGAAATTTCTGTGATTTTGGTGTAGTACAGATTATTCGATATAATACATTATATAAGTTGTCTAACGTGGCAGAAATAAAACATGTACGCTATTGAAACTAATTACTACCTTATACTTCATAGATTTTATTTAGATTTCTATTATTTCTCGTTCAATCAATGATATAATGTTTAGTAAAATGGAAAGTAGTATTGAAGAATAAAAAAATACTTTTTCTTAAAATTGTTGTTGACTTATGACTTCGAAATGAACATATTCCTGTGTACAATAATTTATGGTAGGTGCTACGAATGTTAATGCTCAGTTAAATATTGTCTATAAAATGCGGGTGTCCTTGTTTCAAGAGGCCATCTTCAATCCGTTACCACGACCATGGAGGGGATTATCTTAGTAGCTGTTACGACACTGTGGACAAACCACTTCGTGTGCGTGTCTCTCGATTCCTCGGAAAGACGTGTTTACCCTATTTGCATGTTTACTTTTTATCAAGTTGTATTTCAACGGATCAATATTGAATGGATTTTACATCTACTGCGTACATTTCGAAGTAACAGTCAGCTATATGCGATGGAAATTCGCCATTACGAATTTAAATTAAATCCCTATTTCATTGGAGATATAGCTCGAAGTCTGATCGAGTCACTTAATATGTGGCAACTGGCATGTCAACGAAAATGGGAATCTTTAAAGTTTGTGATCCCATGTAAAAGCTGCAACGAACATAAAATATAGTACTGTTAGATACGTATATTATTATACTATGATTGATAACATTTATTGATTGAAATTGAAGACTTTTTGTATGAAATAATTTAGGGTAACCAAGTAAAAATGATAAAGTAGTTATATCATTGATTAAATAAAAAACAACACAACTGATAGATAAATCTAACAAAGTAGTTAAACTTCAGTAAGCATATTATATTTTCCATCGTGTATGTAAGACGCGTATGAATAGTGGGTGAAGGTTATACCTGACATAGAAATATTTTCCATGAAGTAAAAAAATGACAAATAAATATTATTCTCTTGAGTTGAAGTTTGTATCTGCAGATTCTTGAAGAATCTACGAAAACCTAACATTACTTAAAAATAATTTGCTAAACCTAAGCACAGCAAAGATGTTGACCCCGTGATACTAGTAGGCCTACATTGAATAGTGCTCGCTTATAGAAGAAGTATTGCGAATTTTAGTTTTGGACAAAAATATACAAGTTAAATAGGCTATATTTAGTATTTCAGACTCAAACGTAAACGTCTTGCAATGGATGTCACCTATAATTAATATGACGTGCTATTTGGAAACTAATTGGATGAGCGTACCGAGCGTAGCAAGCGAAGCGAAGATTCCATTTCAGTACACTGGAAAAAATACGGAATGTTTTTTTTTTTTTTTTTTTTTTTCTGTATTTTTGTGTGTCTGTTAACACGATTCCGGCTAAACCGATACTCCAATTGCGATGAAATTTTATGGAGGCCTTCGAAATCTCTGAACCCAAGAACTCCCACGTTTTTGAGCGCAATAGAAAAATTATTTCTCATGAAAATTTTAATTTTACGCCTTTTTTCGATTTTTAAAAAATTCTTCAGCTTATCCCACCTACATGCTTTATCCGATTGTAATGATTTTTTCACAGAACCTTAATTTTATAAATTTTGGTATTCATGTGAAATTTGAGCGCATTCAAAAAATTATTTCTTATGAAAATCACAATTTTACATTTTTTTTTTGATTTTTAAAACATTTCTTCGACTTAAAACACCTACATGCTTTATCCAATTGTAATGATTTTTTCACAGAACCTTAATTTTATGATTTAATATATTCGTGTAAAATTTGTGCGCAATCGAATAATTATTTCTTAAAAAATTTTAATATTACGATTTTTTTCCTTTTTTTAAATTACGATTAATTAAAAAAAAAAATTAAGTTAATTTTTTATTTAATTTAATTTAATTTAATAAAAAACTTCAACTTAGAAATGATTTTTTCACAAACAACAGAAAATCCGCATAACACATGGCAGCTCAATGCACCAATTACGCTCATCCAACAACGCGGCGGGACTTAAGCGTTTTCCTAGTACAATATGATTCATTACCTGATAAAAAATATATCTGTGACTGCAAGTGAGGTTTTGCATGTAAAAACTAAAAAGTGGTCTCAAAAGAGCGTCTCTTCAATGCTTTCGTATTGCATGCATGTAATCATAAAATGAGTATTATGATGTCGTAAATGTGAACAAAAAAGAGTTTTTAATAAATGTGCCATAAGAAAAATAAAATGCTGTGGATGAACAGTGGAGTAACAAGTGAAAGTTGATTAATATTAAGTCGGGTAAACCACTGAGTCACTTGAGTGATATAGTGAAAACATTACGAAGCATCATTTCAAGATTGGTGAATGAATGGATTGGTTTCAAAATGTGTTTATTAAAAAAATACTTTGTGTTTTATTACACTTCAGTGAACAGATTCGCCCAGCTATCTGGGACTTGCTTTTTGAATCAATCAAGCTTGTTTCCAGCCGTGGATAGCTGATTTTCTTACCTTAGTAATATTATTATCGTCACTATCAAGACTGCAATCAGACAGAAAACAGAAAGAAACAGACCAAGGTCCTCTAAATCTCCTCGCGCCCGCCAGGTTCCCAGTAAGTCTTCAAGAAGATTTAGAGGATCTTGAAACAGACGGCTGTAAATGACTTTACATGTCTAAGGCCTATCTAAGGCCATTGTATTTCTTCTAAAAATGCACTTTTTTGCATTCTATCAGATATGAGCTGTAATAAATTGATCTGGAATTGAGACTTACTCCCTCACTAAGTTTACAAAACTATAATCTAGGCTTCATATGGGGTATCAAGAATTCAAAAATAAAGTTTGATTAATTATTGGATGAGCGTAGCGAGCAAAGCGAAGATTCCATTTCACTACACTGGAGAAAAAAATCCGACACTTTTTTTTCCCTTTCTTTCTTTCTTTCCGTTTGTATTATTGTGTGTCTGTTAGCACGATTCCGGCTAAACCGATACTCCAATTGCGATGAAATTTTATGGATGCCTTCGAAAACTCTGAACCAAGAACTGCCACGTTTTTGAGCGCAATCGAAAAATTATTTCTCATGAAAATCGCAATTTTACGATTTTTTACGATTTGTAAAAAAATTCTTCAGCTTATAACACCTACATACTTTATCCGATTTTAATGATTTTTTCACAGAACCTTAATTTCATGAATTTAGGTATTCGTGTGAAATTTGAGCGCAGTCAAATAATTATTTCTTATGAAAATTTCAATACCCATTACGATTTTTTCCTTTTTTAAAATGACGATTTATTAAAAAAAAAATTATTTAATTTAATTAATTTTTAAAAAAATGTCAATTTAGTAATGATTTTTTCACAGAACAACAGAAAATCTGCATAACACATGGCAGCTCAATGCACCAATTACGTTCATCCAACAACGCGGCGGGACTTAAGCGTTTTCCTAGTCATTACAGTTTCAAAGTTTAGAGTGTGCATACTGCATAATATATGGAATATAATCTAATTCGTTACCTCTTACGTGGTTCTCATCTGAACAAAACACATTAATATCACGTTCCAATTTGAACATAGAGTATTCTATAAATGGTTAGTGTAATGTTTACCTGACAGGCGTCCTTGCCTCCATCCTTGTATCCCGCGCAAATAAAGTTCGACGTGATCTTCTGGAAGTAGGTTCGATCACAATCATCATTCTTCCAGACCGGGAGCTGCGCCTGCCGTTGAACTGTGCTCTCCTTGCCTCCATAGTATGTAGTTCCCCATCCGACCACCGTGGGTCGCTGCCCCACAAAGAGGTCATTGCGCTGCAGCCCCTGAGGTAGGCACAGGGGGATGATGTAGCGCGACTTCCTTACCGGCCTGTCGAGGACAAGCATGGCGATGTCGTTGTAGAAGCCGACACGGCTGAAGCGAGGATGCGCGCGCACCTCCACCACGTCATAGGTCTCTGGAGAGGACGGCTCGTCGGTCCTCTTGAGGTCGATGTCGCCCAGACGTACAGTGAATTGTCTGGCGTTGAAGCTGAGGAGAGGAAAACAGTGGATGAGTTTCAAGATTACGTCATCCACCGCTGCCACCAAAGAGGTTAGAATCGATAAGGTATTCTCAATCGATACGAATATTATAAATTGCAGGCCATATTTATGTTTGGTACGACCAGAAACTTGAAAACCTTACACTTCATTGAAACCATGGTGTTACCGTGGGAGAATACTATTTTTAACATCCATGCTGATACCATGTTATAACCCCCAAAAAACTTGTGGTACTCAAAATTATAAAGAACGTCTTCAGGGACTACTAGATCCAATCACATTAAAATGTTACTTTAAGTTAAAAATGTGAAAAAAGGTATTTTAGACGGTTAAGGTTAAAATAAATGGCAGAGTATTCATTAAACAGTCTAGACTCTATTAACGAACCTAAAGGTGTTTGGAGTCTGTCAAATTGATGTTTGACGTTACGGTCCCTCATTCAAACGCATCGCATCATTGCATTAGACTCAAAAACTCGGTCAGGCGTCTCCGTTGGATAGATAAACGTCTCAGTTGTCTAGCAATTAGACCAACGTAAACACGATCATATTGTTCCAAGTCAATAGCTGTCACTTTTTTCCGACTATCCTTGCTTTAATTTTTATAATATTATACTTCTGATGCAATGACAGATGTTTTAATTTTAATATCGCTGAACGTTTTCTACTACCTTGGTTGAGCCAAGCTAAGGCGACACAAATACATTTTTTTCGCCTCCTTCCCGTCTTTCGTAAGTGGTGTTAAATAAATAAACATAGCCGTAACTGTAAAGTTCACCTACTTTACTCCTTTTGTTTTCATTCGGCATTGACATGATTGTCGAAGACCAACAGTAAACAAACACCTTCGAGCACATTATACAATTTAGTTGGGATTTTCCCAGCTCTAAGCAATGGGTTGTGTAAATGAGTGAGTAAGAAAATGTCGTGCGGACTAAACAAGCAACCACAATCATGGCAATATACTGACGGCCTCTGTTGAGTGTCCCGCGTGCAGTGAGCTGCCGTGAGCACGTGGCGCGGTCCTATGAGGGATCCCCCGCACCAGAACTCTGTGCGGCGCGGTCCGTGGAGGAAGATGGCGCCCATCCAAGGCCACCGCCCGGGCAAGGCTTCCTCGCCGCCGACCACTCGGAAGCCGGGCACCTCGGGCTGGCCGCATTCTGAAACCACAGGTGTTGTTAGTAGGGACACACTGACACTGAGATCCCGCCAGACTGTGCGCGTCCGTGAGAAGTGGGCCACATACAATGCCACGCCGGGCAAAGCTTCCTCGCCGCCGACCAATCGGAAGCGCACTGGTGCCGCATCTGAAACCACAGTTGTAGTAGGAATATGTTATTGCTTACGAGTGAGTATACATGAGGGAATAGATGTCAAGGAAGCAACTCCAAAATAATTTTTTAAAATGGGATAGTAAAAAAAGAGTTTGACAGGTTCGAATAGGTTCTTGAGGGTAACCCAAATCTACAAAAATTTAAAATGCTATGGTTGCCTTGATGTGTATTTTCCATTGTTGCCTTAAGGAGCTATCCACCGCAGAAGGACGATGATGAGTTCTGAATAGACATACACGACAAATAGGTCAAAATATTAATTGGTGTTAGCATCTTAATCACACCTCGACTAAAACAGAGATGCAGGGTAGAGCTGCCTCCGGACCCGGACGCGAACCAGGAAATAAAAATCAGTCATGAGGTTTGCCCATGTTGTGAATTGTGTATCTTATACATGTGTCTGGTAGCAAAATAAATTATTCTATTCTGTCGTAACTCGTAATCAGTCCTCTAGACAATGTATCTTACCCCCTTCCAGCAGCTCTGGTGGGATGGTAGGCCTGGGCGTGGTGGGTCGCTCGGTAGTGGTCGTCTGTGCCTGTAGAATGGTGGGACGCCTGGTGGGCTTGTTGGTGACTGGCTTAAGCTTCACAGGCTTCAGCACCACTGGCTTCTGTGGCCGCTCAGTCACGTATCTGAAGAAGACAATATGAATATTGTATAAGACTTAACTAATAAATAAATACTACGTCTTAATTAAGAGTATCAAATCGATTACGATACATAGAGGGTAACATCAGCACAATTCTTGGGCATTTACTTTTATAATGATAAAGCCCTTTGTTTTGATGTAACCCTAATCTAATCTGGTTAGATTTTAAGAAGTATTTATATTTTTGTGGGGGGTGTACGGAAGGCCTTTAATCTTAAAACTCAGATAGATACCTTGAAGTCACTTTTCACTGAAGGAATAGGAATAGGATTAATTTCCATTCTGCGTCCACGTGAAGCTTTCTGAGTAAGTTTCCATAACGTTATCAACAGACGGGATTTACGAATATAAAATAATGATATTTAATCTAATCTATGTGTGTAGATAGTGGGTACGTAAAGTACCCTCAAGAAAGTGATAAATCATGTTTATGTCGTCCCCTTGCAGCGTTAACTCTTGATACAAATAAGCTAGAAACGTTAATGTAACAAGGTCCATTATGATGATTAGTCGTAGCTTATGAATTAACTAATGAGGTAGGCGTGTGGTAAGAAAACCAGTAACCACTCCTGTTGAATTTCACTCATTAGCTACACACATTTTGTATGCGCGTGAGTGGAATTGCGAATGAGAAGAACCTTATGTATGACGCTTTGGTACGGTACTTCTAGTTATTAAAATTCTCTTTCAAGTGGTTGATAATATAATTTCAACAAACAACGCGAATGTCCTAACGACGTCGTGCGCAAATGGAAAGGGAAACCACATTTTCCAACAAGTGTCTTCAGTGCAAACAAGGGTCACTCACGTGATATCACCTCGTTTTGGGCAGCAGACTCCGGGCACAAACAAACTCTTGAAACAGATCGAGTCTCGGAGGCTGCTGAGGTCTAACAAGAGTTGTGGACAGTTGCTCAGGTCGTCGCAGTAGCCGGGTCCACCGTTGGGCGTCGTACATTGCCGCGGCCCTCCGTTCGGCTCCACGCCCCCCGGAGGTACCACCACCTTCCCCGTGTTGAAGGTCACCATGGGAGGGATGGCGCCTCGAACCAGCGGCGCTATCGTGTCTGTCACGTTCCTGCCCAGCACGTTCTTGCTGATAGTGTAGATCGCCCCCGGTAGGTCCTCCTCGGGCGTGACGTCCACCTCGTCAAGCCTGTCCCCGCCCCCGACGCCACCCCCCGTCTCCGCCCCCGAGCGCGTCATGTTCACCAGGTACCGGCCGACGGTGTTGATGGCGCCTAGCGTCTCCGTGATGGCGGCGAGGGTTTGGCGTCGGTCAGGGCCGGCGAAGAGGTGACGTCCTGACTCCACCTCCTCGGCGTCGTCGTCGGGCTCCGATCTACTCCCCGGGCGTCGCATCCACGGCGGCGGAGGGTCGGGCGAGTAGTCGCCTCGCCAGTCGTAGTCGTAAGCGTACGCTGAAAACAGACATCGGCGGATGAAAGCTCGGTCGGTGTTGCCGCCTATATGTCGTGGGTGGATACAGTTTAGTGATTGTCAAGATGGTAAAGTATGTCATCGGGTCGTAGACACGCAAGAAAAACTCTCTCTTTCGCTTCAGTGACAGTATGCGGACACAGGACTTACCATCACCTAAGTTTTCAAATCTAAATGATGTGTAAATCACATTCAAGAGCACTTATCAAACAATGCACGTTTCGAAGAAAGTGAGTAAGGTACTGAGACTGAGATTACTCATTCGGTTTGCTTGTTTACAGCTCTAGCTGCAGTCCATAAACACAAAGAGTTTAGCGAATATGGAATACAAAGATAATTAATTCGAACAAGAACAGTCGTCTCGTAACTAGGGGCGAAGGTAACTAGAGTAGAGAAATTCAAATTCTAATTTAATAGGACATAAATTATTATGTTGTACATTTCATATTACTACAACGCAATTTATAATATATGCTTTCTTTCAGCAAATACAAAATAAAGTTTACTTATACGTACTAAGATAAGATAATAAATATCTCGTTATTTAGAAACACATAATAATATGTAATAAATTGTAAATAATCATTAAACAAAAGTAATTAAATGTTTTTATTGGGGTCTGGAAGATCATGAGAGCACGTTTGTCGTTCCTACTCATGGTGGATACCCACATAAGAAACATCAATAACAATATGCATCCACATCCATATGAGAAATACACCCGTATAGAATGGGTTTGCATTGACTTCATGAAATATCACAAGCTATCGATATATGCTGCCAGAAAATTAATGCATTATACCAACATGATAGTATATTTAATTGATCGTTGTGAGTACATTACAATTAATAATTGTCGTACTAAACTATTTGAAATGAGACAAACAGATTTAAACAACTAATATAGAAACAAACGATGGGATTCAGAGATAACGATATAATTTATAAGAACACGTTGTTTCTTTTATTTCTTGTCCTGGTCCTGTTACAACCTTAAAACCGCCCTCATAAATAAAATGAGCTTACGTATTTGAGTTGTTCTTTCAAAACCTTAACGTTGTCCCGCATAAACATAATAAATATGGCCGCAGGCTTGTAATGTAACACATGTCGTCAGGTAAGATGTAACTGTGTGTGACAACGCCTGATTTCGAAGCGTCTTCTGTTACGTGATTAACGCTCATTACTTCAGCAAACACCTACATCACTATTCTGTTTTCCTCCATTTAACAAAATCATAATTCATACTTTCTTCTCTAATCCCCTCTTTCCTTCGTCATCACTTTACTTATACAATAACATTATAGTTATGGGTCGATCTACAAGCGGTAAACTCAAATCCGAGATCACTCACACAATGGCAAAGTGGATTGCAATAAATCTGTATTTTGTCAAAAATATATTGAATAATGATGCCTACTCTTTTGCGGTTGTATGTCTATATACCTACCTCAAGAAAATGCTATACTCTTTGGACAGGCTCAACAAACGTTTGGTAGAGATAACGTTCATAAAAGAAGTTGACTCTTCAATGTTAAATACAAATTATAATATATATTTTTATTTTAAGTAGATTTAATCATGATGTATTGTGTCTTTATATAAGATCTAAGACGTTGTACATCTACAGTCCATCAATAATTACTTATTCCTTACAAATGAACCTATTTTAGCATCACATTACAAACGCCAGTTTATAAAGAGTTTTTTGTCTAGAAAAAATAACATTTTTCAAAATAGTCAATAGAATTGTATAAAACAAAAGGAGTATTTATTTTTCTGTTAGCGAGCGAAGCTTCTACTACACGCATCCTTTTCCTGCCCCGTCAATCCGCGTTCGTGCTTTTGTGTAAAGTCTCAGACTCTGATTGAAATGCGTTTGTTAGTTACCGTTCAACAAAGATGAAACATATGTTTTTGGTGACCCTGTGGCTAAACTCAACTAAAGGTGGAATACCTATATACCCGGCACTTCCACCATGGAGTCTTCAACACTTGAATGATCTTTGTATAATGACGGTAATCATCGCTCCCTATTGTGGGCACTCCCGTACCGGCGCTTCTTGTAATTGGATGAGCGTAGCGAGCGAAGCGAGTGAAGCGAAGACTTCAATATCACTGACCCCCAAATAATTTAGCTCGAGTGTTTTTTTTTTTTTTTTTTTTTTTTTTCTGTCTGTTTGTTAACTCCCTACCAGGCAAACGGCATATCCGATCTTGATGAAAATTTGACAGGACCTTCGAAATCTCTGAACTTAGAGGTGTATTGTTTTTGGGTACAATCGAAGAAATATTTCTCATGAATATCGTACTTTTACGATTTTTTTCGATTTTTAGTGCGATATTTTTGTGACATTTGGGCCAATTCTGACCAAACGGGTGGGGCTACAACTTTCATATTATACATGGACATTAAGGTTATGGTGATGTAGTACCCCTTTGAAAGAAAAAGTTGAAAAAGTTAGCCAAAATCCATAAAAATAAAACTTTAAATTTAAGTTTTTTACGGTAAATAATATCAATTGACAAGAAACAATAGAAACTTGACAACAATCACCTACAATACGTAGGCAACAAAACAAAGCACTTGCAAAAGTAAAGATATTCCACGCAAACTAAAAACTTTAAAACGCTCATCCATCAACGCGGCGGGACTTTAGCGTTTTCCTAGTCTCAGTACGCACCAGCACCAGCACACTGTTAGCTGGACGACAAATAAGTCGAAAGAGTTTACAGTTCACGGGTTCGTCAAACTCCAAGCAAGATTTATAATTGCGATCAGTTTATTTCAACGTACACGATATCCCAGGGTGTATGGTCTCCTCCTCTGTATACAAGTATTATAATGTGAATTATTTTTAGTGCCACCGTTACGCTGTCAAGAATATGTTGACGCCAGGCAAATTGGTCTTTATTCCCTTCGGCACTTCTAGCGATTCTCCGTAATGGACAAACACCCATCCCATTTTACTTAATTGAATCTTTTACAAGCTGGACTGGGTGAATCGAGTACAGAGAGGGAGTAAGCTAGTTAAAATGTAAGGTTGATGCACTTTATATAATAAGCATGCACATAAAGTAAGGTGGCGAAACAAATTGAGCCGCCAAGATTATCCGCTTTGTGTCGTTAATACCCCGTTAGACGCAATCTACGACAGTGACTAGCTATAGTGGTCACATACTTATGTTACGAGAATTTTTAATGTACATTAGTACTTACTAATTAAATTTAAACTCGGCGTTTAGACTATTCCTGCTTCAATGTATACTTATTTCTGTCATGTTTTGATACCCCTTAGGAAACTATTTTAAGTCTAATATTATAGGTGTTAAGATAGTTCAGGAGGATTCTCATTCATGTTTAATTCGATGACCCCAGTGTTCAAGTGCCAATAGCGGGAATTGAACCAACAACATTCCAAATAAGAATCGTGTGCACTGAATCATTACAATTAAGTATGTATATCTGACCTTTCTTTTAATAATAAACGACGGGAGGTGTTCCCGTGCCTAATGTGGACTGGCGTCTTTTATAGACCTAAGAAACGAGACATGAGTTGTTTTAATTGCCTTACCAAAACACAAACCGTTTTATTTCCTGTAAACTAGGGTAATGAACAGTGTATAACGTCGTTGAATTCGAAATTAATAGTTTGTTGAATCTAGAGCTTAAATTGATCATCGCCAAAGACTACCTCCCCGCATTAGGCCTACTTCTCTCCTCTGAGAACGAGCCTATCTGGTAAACTTGTTCGTCAATGCTACGCTTGGTGATCACTCTCATTCATAACACGCTGCCGTGTCGTTACGAGAGCTGTAAAATAATAATATAGTTACTAATTATTATAAGTGAATTTCTGAAAGTGAATTTTCGCAAATTTTAATTCACATGATCATGACGCATGAAAAAATGTTCAGATTTACAGTTATTATTACGATAAAGCAACTCTTACGAATTATTGAACTTTCTTTTAACTGTAATCATAGAGTAAGGAAAAAATACCAAAATTATGTAAATAGTTCAATACGTTTGAACTGAATACGCACTATGCACTTGAATATGTAAATAATAACAATAAAACAAGGCACGTGGATCATATATTGGCGTACAAATCCAGGCTTCGAACAAAGATTTCAGGTTGTCTTTATTTTAAATTAATTGGAAACCAGTTACAGCCCTTAAATATGTAAATAAAATTGTTGAACACAACATAAGTATTTCTGTACATGTAAAAATATAGTAAAAATATCGGCGTCGATTCATTGTATAAAACTGGGTTCTTACAGAACATACATCCTATAAGAGACAAGATGAAGATAACACACCTTTTTGTACCGGTACACGAAGGAAGGTTTAACCACAGAAGTTTCGAAGCTTTTACCAACCGATGTGTTTCTTTTACTCTGAATCGAGCACATACTGTAACATGTAGCTGTATAATACCCGTACACATGTAATATTCTACAAAACAACAATGCAACAAAAGTTACCTCGTTTGATTGCAGCCGATCTATAGGGGCCAGAGCAACAGTATGGCCTACACATTAAGTCGAAGTTAGGCCTACTTGTAGGGATACCAAACTGCTTTGCATCGCATATTGCGGATATGTTGCTGATTATTCATGACTAAAGGTGTGTGAAAACGGCTGTCTTATTTGGAATTTGTCCACTTCAAATTTAATAATAAGCGTTTATCATTATAGCTCCTTTCCCCACCGGTAAAAGCTTAGCTTCCATATGAGCTTTCCGTTCATGGTTTCAAGGGTATATTATTTATTGGTAACTTAAAAAAAAAATTATAGCATTCACATTTTTTCAAAATAAAATTTAAAATGTAAACCTAAACAATAAACAAGCTTACATCTTATGTAAACGTGTCCATCATAAGTTTTTTTTAAAACTGTTCACAATAACTTGGAAGAATGCCATATCACAAATAGATGTCTAGATATTTGATTTAGAATGTGCATTCAATTTTATTTTATTTATTTTTTATATTTTTATATAATCAGCAAAATCAATATATTTAACTATAACTTATGTATATTTATACTTTTTCAATGTATTTTTTTCTTTATATAGGTGAAAAATGGTCTTAATTAATACCAAACATGACAAATTTATTGCCACTTTGAAATTCGTGGCGCATAATTAACTAATTAATATTAATTAATAAATTAATAGTTAAATATATTAATTATGTCTGTCGCTGCTTACCCTGTCGTTTATCTCTCCAGGCCACTTGCACATCATGTTCGGCGTTAGTGCGCAGGCTTGTCAGCAGTAGTGAGAAGACACATAACAGGAGGGTTCCTGTAAGCAACGAGAAACACATCCATTAGGGTCATAACAGGAAGTACATTGCAAGAGTAGGCCTACAACATACTATTGTACTATATTGGTGATGCGTTGCAGGAAAAGGTACCAAAAGTCGCACTGGTAACTTTAGCTCTAATGACAAAATAGCATTGAAATGCGTGGAAACTTTTATCTTACCAATTACCTGAAGATGCATGCCCAAAATGTGTAATAGTATTAAAAAGTTTTTAAGTGTGCATAATGTAAAATGCGAATTATTTGGGTCTGAGATAGATTCGTCAACAACACTGTTAAAAACTTGTTCTTTACATTTAAGTCATTTCATTTCGTCGCGTCTCCACGTACCTTCTTCAAATTATACTTATTTCGTATTCTCTTTTTTTAAATTATTATTTTAAATTGTTACTATCCAATTGACACATACAAGGAATACATAGAGAGCATGCATTTGGTTCATTCCCCGTTTAGTTGTAAACAGTTTTATTTTTTTTGTCTAAAATTATGTTTTTATTAAAATACGACGAAACAAAACAAGGTTATATTGCTATACCAAAGAAAACATCAGTTAATTAAGGTTGAAGCATATCCATAACTCATTTAAGGGGAAAGGATTGGGGAATTCATGAAGGGAATTATTGATTTCTTCAGTAAGTAGTGTTCAGTAAACTCTTTTGGATACAAATTGGAAATAATTATGTTACTTTTTTAACTAAATGAACGTAATAATAATGTTGAATGAAGTTTTCTTGGTAAATAAAGACGAGTGAATGTATTAATAACAGAGCTAGGAGAGCATGGAACTGGAAGTACAGATATGAGTATGATAAGAAAGTGAGAACTCATAATACGCCATGTAACATCTGCATCCGGTATGAAGTCGTTGACTGCTGGCAGTTGTTTGTCTAGAAATAATATTAGTAACGAAGAAAACTCGTCCTATTATGTGAGAGATTTGACACAATATGTCATCGAGATTCTAGAAGCCGAATTGGGGTTTATTATATTTTACGTCATCTTACACACACAGTAACAATAACACAATAAATACGCCACGTGGAGAAAACAATGGTTAATCTAGGTCGACAAACAAAACGACAAACACTCTATGTGGATGTGTGTTTAGCTATGAATAGACATCCGTTAAATCGTTGTAAAGAAACAAAGATACCAACTTATCTAATTGACATGTTTTGAAAGACAAGAAAAACCATTGCTCAACAGTAATAAAACGTATTATTTGTAATTGAATTATTGCTTCATAGTTTAAAAAGACAACACTATTGTCATAGCGTTGCATCCTACCATACATGATCGTACATCCCCTTAAACATATTTAATTACGAGACGTGTTTAATAATTAAACTATATATTTATCATATGTTAAGTAATATATACGTTGTCATTATTCGATTCTTTTTCTTGCAAGAAACCGTGTAAACAAAGGGACATGCGCCGCGCGAATGCCATATACGATTAGAATAATGTGCTATACAAAATGGAACAATGTCGTATAGAGAATCGAACCCATGCTCATTAGTTATGGTGACGGGAATTTCCATTGTGTCACCTCGATGAAGTCAACTTCAATGCGGACCTCCCACTTCCCATGAAGGCAGATGAACAGTCCGACCTTTCAACTTGACATATCCTTGAGTGTTATTGTGACACTATTACTCACAACAGTAATAGCGCCACTCAACGGGAATAGTATCAAGAGTTGTGTCGATTCATTGTGCATGCATCTGTGTAACACACTTCTTTACTGCAAGCATAGACAAAGAGGTTGTTCTGTGAATGCAAGAAGTTGGAACCTATTTAAACGTGAGGTCTTGATTTCTTTGTGAATCACGTAATAATAAATAATCGTTATAAAAAATAGGACTTAGTTGCGATTTTAAGAACCTTTATATAATAATTTTTGTCCTTGTAAACTAACTTGTAAACAAAAACTTTTATTTTAAAGAAGAAAAATGAATTTATCCAAAGTCATCGTCAGCATCAATCAGTCCACAACATCGAAGGTAAAAAAATGGCCAAACAAAAATAACAACAAAATAGAAATGCCCGCGGGTGTAATGTCAAAAGTGCCAAGTGCAAAATATAATAACTACGTCAATTATTTATGTTTTTCTATTAGTGTGGAGTTCGTTGGGCTGAGCTCTCGATTCTTGCGTCCCAAATTGGCCCAGGCTTTTACACTTCTCGTGATGTGATTTCACATTCACATATAATAATATATTCTATAAGGACCGTAGTAGACAATTAAATCAGTAAGTCCTTGACAAAAATAAGCTTTTCCTTTAAAAAATAATGCATTTAAGATTCGTTACGTGAGTTTTTGTAAGAATTTAGTTGGTATACTGTTCAGTAATCAGTTTCAGGTTTAGGTTTGGGGCCTTGTTGGAGCCCACAACAAATTGGAGGGGGGGGGGGGGGGAGAAAAAACATTTTACGCTGGTAATTCTATTATAACTATTATTATATATTACATTTTTTTTTTTTTTTTTTTTATATATATATTTGATCACCTGGAGATCTGTGCATGCAACACAGCAGTGTTGGGATATATTATTATTATTATTATAATAATTTTTATTATTATTTTATTATATTATTATTATATTATTTTGCGGTGGTTTTTGTTAGTTTGCAATCTCGGTCGAGCCGAAAGTTCTAGTAAAGCATAAGTTTTCTCACGAAACTAATTTCACATTATCGCTATTTTTAAGAATTTAGTTGGTATACTGTTCAGTAATCAGTTTCAGGTTTAGGTTTGGGGCCTTGTTGGAGCCCACAACAAATTGGAGGGGGGGGGGGGGGGGGAAGAAAAAACATTTTACGCTGGTAATTCTATTTGATCACCTGGAGATCTGTGCAAAAAATATTTGATCACCTGGAGATCTGTGCATGCAACACAGCAGTGTTGGGATATATTATTATTATTATTATTTTATTATTATTATTATTATTATTATTATTATTATTATTATTATTATTATTATTATTATTATTATTATTTTATTATTTTGCGGTGGTTTTTGTTAGTTTGCAATCTCGGTCCGAGCCGAAAAGTTCTAGTAAAGCTATAAGTTTTCTCACGAAACTAATTTCATATTATCGCTATTTTTACGTTCATCTGATCTGAAAGTCTCAATTCCTACTTGCGACGATGCAAATCTCCATTTCCCTGGGATGGACAAAGCTTTGGGTTTCCAGGTCATGTTCCCACGCCATGTGGCCATGCACTGGAACCAGGGTGCGTTGGTGTTTGTGGCGACTTACAAGAGAGACTCACTCGCTAGTTTCCCTGCTCTTCTAACGGTCTGCCTTCCTTGCAAACACACCCAAACAAAGCATACCGTGTCTACTCACATATGCCGGTATTAGTCACAGTTGGCAAGGTCCTGGTTATATAAGTGTTACGCAGGTGGATTTACCTAATCGCAAATATTTGTATTTTTCCCCCATGGGATCGGACCTATCAAGTATACCCGGTGTAACCCTCTTCAGACAACTAAAAAGGCAAAATGTGTATTTTAATAGTATGTGGAATGTTTTTTTATTTTTATGAATATCAATAAAAATGATGCAAAAATTTAATTTTTGATATTCGACTCAACCCCTGCCTGAAAGTTTTTCCGAAGGTTTCTTTAGTCGTTAGTACGAATGCTCGAATGCTGGGATTGAGTCTTCTTACTTACTTCTTAAATTCCCTTCACAAGAACCCTAAACATAACTTAGCTGAAGAGGGCCACTCCTCGTCAAACTAATGTGCTACTCTAAAGCAGACATCCTACGAAAAAATGTGAAGGTTTCATTATTTTTATTACTTTCCTACGTAAATAAAAACAAAATTATGCTTAAATTGTATTTTTTGTAAGAGCCACCTCAGTATTCGCATTTAGAGTTTTGACTGAGGAAAACTTTGCTAAGCGCTTCGAGAGGATTGTCGCTGGGGGGTATACGCAACGAACTTCCGAATTTGAATTTCGCTATTACGCGTGGTTTAATCAACAAAGTTTTCACAGAGATACATTACCATACATACATATGTCAGGGTTAACAGTTTTGTGAGCAACAACTTCCAAGCGGGCGACTATACAATCTCAATAATTAATTTAGTTGGAGGTTGGACTACATTAATATTAATATGCTCGCCAAAGTACACATTGCATTGCGTGATGAATGCCAGTTTCGCCTTTATTACGTATTGCTGGGTTTGTTCACGCTGTGAGCTAGTCGGTGCTCTGTGCTACTGCTATTGTATTCTTAATTCGGCACCTTGAAAGGACCAAACAAATTGTATCTCTTCAAATAAAACGCCGAAAATTCTATGCATTGCGGTAGAACGACCTGAAAATTACTATTTGTTCAAAATGTTGGTCTTGAATTAAAAATGTTAAAGTTTCAATGTTACATAACTTACAAAATATAAATAAATATATACATTCGTATAGTCTTCACAGTCATATTCAGTGATTATTTCAAGACTAGCATTTTTATCAAATAGTCAATGCCAACAACTTTCAACACCTTTTTTGAAAATATCAACTATAGTTTAACAGTGTCATCAAAATACTATTTTGCTTTTATCATGGACAATATGTTGCTCGATGAATTGTTCAACGACTTCATCAACATATTATGTTGCTTTTATCATGAGATTTAGATCATACATTTTTTACATGGAATTTAATCAAAACTTCAATCATTAATACTTATCTTTTAAAGAGAACAAAGAAAACTAAATTCAATATATCTCATAAAAATATAACTGGTATTAACACAGTTCTCACTCGTTCCCAGATAATACTTAATAACAATACGTTTCTCCATGGTTTACCGTTAATTTTCCTACCGCATAGAAAGTGCAGCCACAGAAACCAGCTATATAAATTAATTCTATGACTGTTCATGAAATAGAAGATCCATTACAGAACGACTTTAAAAATACTAGTGTCTAATTATTTGGACATGAAGCATGGCTGAAACGCATGTATGCACTGATTTCTATGATTTACGATGTTGCGCGAGCCGGAGAAAGTTTCTAGGTAATCCCGACAGCTAGACGCCTGATGCGTGATTGCGTAAGTGTAAGTGGTCCATGGACAGGATGCTGCAGTGCGTGGTTGCGTAAGCTGGAAGTGTCATCCTCGTGCAGTTCATCCCTGTGCGGGAGCGGTAGTGCTTAGCCGCTAGCTGCTTCTACGGGAGAGTTCGATGCACGGGCGGAGAGCAACCTAGCCTTCCCTCACTTTATTAATGGTTCAGTGTATCATTGTATGTTTTACATACATGGCATATGGTCGTGTTGCCAGAGTAAACACCAAGTAATGATAAAAGCATAGTATGTAAACTGAACATAATGTACAAGGACGCTTCGCTAACGCTTTTTCAGTCGCGTTGTTGGATAAGCGTAATTTTTTAAATACGAAAAAAGCGTAAAATTGCGATTTTCACAAGAAATAATTTTTCGATTACGCTCAAATTTCACACGAATATATAAGTTCATAAAATTAAGGTTTTGTGAAAAAATCATTACAATCGAGTAAAGCATGTAGATGTTATAAGCCGAAGAAATTTTTAAAATAAAAAAAATCGTAAAATTGCAATTTTCATGGGAAATAATTTTTTGATTACGCTCAAATTTCCCACGAATATAATAATTCATAAAATAAAGGTTCTGTGAAAAAATCATCACAATCGGATAAAGAAAAAAGGTGTTATAAGTCGATTTTTTTTAAATCGAAAAAAATCGTAAAATTACGATTTCTATGAGAAATAATTTTTCGATTGCGCTCAAAAACGTGGCAGTTCTAAGTTCAGAGATTTCGAAGGTCTTCACAAAATTTAATTGCAATTGAAGTATCGGTTTAGCCGGAATCGTGCTAACAGACACACAAAAATACAAAAAAAAATCTCCAGTGTAGTGAAATGAAATCTTCGCTTCGCTCGCTACGCTCCAATCCAAAAAGTCACAATTCGTAAAATGAAATATTTCGTGCAATTCCAGCTTCAGTCATGTTTGGTCTAATTTTCACTTTTAT
Organism: Sweltsa coloradensis; assembly: GCA_024449915.1. Classification (NCBI taxonomy): domain Eukaryota; kingdom Metazoa; phylum Arthropoda; class Insecta; order Plecoptera; family Chloroperlidae; genus Sweltsa; species Sweltsa coloradensis. Next base: position 171,086 of record JAMZAV010001077.1, read on the forward strand.
GATCTATTGATTCGATTATTAGGCACAGATATCTATGGTTTGACCCGGAAAAAAATAGTACAAAGATAAAACAAACTGCATTGCGTAAAAAAAATCACGAAAAACTAAGCCAAATCGGCAAAAGTCGAATAAGGGGAAAGACGCCACTTTTACAAAACGGCGTCTTAATTTAACACTTTTACGGCTAAGTCTTTAAATATTGACTCTCCACAGATACAAAAATTGTGTTACTTTACTTTATTATTCCTGATAAAATTTCCTTCAAATACGACCAAATACAAACGGAAGTGATGACCGGAAGTTGTTGTAAATAGTGACGTAAGAATTTTAGACATATTTATATTCGGTGAAAAATGCACAAAGCGGAAAAAAAAGTACGAAGATGAAACAAATTGCCTTGCGTAAACAAATAAAACACAAATAATCTAGCCAAAGTCGGCAAAAATCGGACTAGGGGAAAGACGTTATTTTAAGAAAATGGCGTATTAATTCTACACTTTTACAGATTATTTTGTTATATGTTGACCCTACTTTCATAAAGATACAAAAATTGTGTTACTTTCTTTATTATTCCTGATTCAATTTCCTGTAAAACACAATCAAATACAACCAAATTATACAAACTATTTTAGGTATAATAACAAAAGTTCTTACTTATTTGTTAAGTCATTTATATATCAAATTAATTTTATAAGCTTTTAACAATGTATACAAATTTAAGTTAAGATGTAAAAGTGTAGAATTAAGACGCTATTTTGTAAAAATAACGTCATTCCACTAGTTCGATTTTAACCGACTTTGGCTAGGTTCCTAGGTTATTTGTGATTTTTTGTTAACACAGTGCAATTTGTTTCATTTTTTTACTATTTTTTCCCCGCTTTGTGCATTTTTCACCGTATAAATGTGCCTATTATATTTTCCGAGTTTTACAGCTAACAGAAGCCAACATGACACTCACTTAAATTGATATAAGACCAACAATCCAAACCAGTAAGAATATAAAGATACCACATTTATTTTGATTAACCTGTAAAATGCGTTTTTCCTGAATTACTTATTTATACTGTTGGTAATCTATTACAAAACATTCACAATTTCCTTTTCCAATATACCTAGTATAATGACACCTGAGGAGGGGTGAGGTTAGTACTATTTAAAATGTACAGTGTATCATGGAAGTGATATGCAAATGTATGTTATGGTAAAAGTGCAAGTTATGTGTAAGATTTAATCGAATTCAATTCTAGAACTCCTGCACTTTGTTTTGCAGGACAAATATTACAAAGTGTGCAAATTTGCAAAGTTATATATTTTAATAAAAATGGTTGTTTTTTCTGTATTTTATTTCGGCATTAGAGTGGCATGAACTGTGTCACGAGTTATCGACCGTTGCATGAGTTTTAATTATGTCCGTTGTTGTATTATTTTCCATATTGTTCGTTGTGTTGTGTTTGACAAACAAGACGTAAAATGTAATGTAATTAATTAAAGTCTACGATTATGTGTTGGTATATTGCAGTATTTTTTAACATATATCGAACAATTTCGATAGTGTAAATAGTGCAATCGCAAATAAAAAGTGGAAGGAAGTGATAAATATCCAGCATACAAGACTTTTTTAGTTAATCCCGTCAATACAAAATAATGTATGGGTTATTTTTCTAGAGATAAAAACCGGAACTATAAATTATTATTTTCACTTCAATTAAAAACTATGTCATTGCGAAAGATTAAACATCGTTTGTAGCTACAATGAAGATCATGTGTCGGTATCACCCCCGTAGGCAAGGTAAAGAAACAGGCCCACTTCTGTTGAGAACGTGTTTATATTTCAACGAAGTCGTGATGTGCAGTGATGTAATCGTAACCTTGAGCTTGAGCTTGGTCGGAGGTAGAAGAGATGCAGCCGCACGATCCACACATCACGATCTCAACTCGGAGATTCAAAGAGGAGACAGACAAGTTTACGATAATATATAATTATTAATACCAGTATACTTCAGACACGGTTTTTATAATTTGAATACTAGAAGTCATAACAGAATAATACAATATTTTAATTTGGATTTAAGATTGAAAATGCAAATAAATTTGCAGCTATTGCAAAAGAAATTCGAATAATTTGTTAAATGGAGATGCAAAATAATTAAATCCTAAATTCAATAACCCTTCCGTTTTAATAAGTGGCATTGTATTGTTTTATTGTTAATAACAAAAGCAAACTAAAACGATTGCACTTGTAAAGTAAGTGGAGTTATAATCTGTATTAGAAATTATAGTATGCCGATTATATTATCAGTTTATCGATATTATAATTTTACGCAGTTATTTTCTTAAAGAGCTTTCACTTTCAGTCTTGAATGAGTTTTAAAAAACTGAATATGATAGACGTTAAATAAATAAGTAAACAAATGAAATAAATTAAAATAATTAATTAATAATCATTCTTTGTGAAAAAATACATATTTTATTTTAGATTATTGTTTAAATTAAATTGATTTTTGATTATAAAACATGCCAATGTCATCCTTCTGCAACAGCTATTGCGTTCTGCAAGAAACATAGGAATTAAGTTGGCCCTACTTGTTGAATTAACACACGTTAAGACAACTAACAAACCATAACAATTAAAGAAGATCACTGATTAGGGAAAGATCTGAGAAAACTAACACAATTAAGAGACATTAATGTAATTTATTTAGCAAAGAAACGGCCCATCGTAGTCGGTTCGGGTGACATGCTAATTGTCTTGTGGCCCTATTAGTTGCTTAACCGTAATCCAAGTTTTTACTAAAACATAGAAAGTGTGTTCATTAAATTAGTGTAGACACGCGCACTGTAACCTTTGGTAGTTTATTAAACGCGCTTTTGTGCCCATGCCATGCTGATAGACAGCAGTATAATAAGTAGGGAGTCGATTGGTTGATGGCGGATACCAACGATTCTAAGGCGATATTTTGTCTCAGGTTTTTCACGGTCAACTGGTGCACGATGGGATCGAGTTCTTTGAGATATGTTCCTCGAGGGTTCCCCTCAAACTATTTCCACACCATATATTCCAAGCTCAAGTGTTAATTACTACGTTTACATGCAGGTTTGAAAACGATTTCAAAACGTTTTGAATTTTCAAAACTGCATGTAAACGCTTCGAATCTGGGTTTGGATCGGTTCAAGTCAATCCTGTTTGCTAGTAGAGGTGACTTGAAAACTAGTTTTGAAAACTGTCATGTACATACACCTGGCTGCAACCAAAACGCTCGTTGCGTTACAATTTGAGGTTATGTTTGCTAAAAGCAAGTTAAGAACGTGATCTTGGTATTCTGAATTATGTTCTAAACGTTACGGCAAATATTTTTGGTCATCTAATGAAGTTTTGATGTTATACGCAATAAAATTATATATTTTTTTCGTTAGAAAACAGTGGAATTTGTTTAATACATTGTGCTGTCTACCGGGAAATAAGTGAACTAGATAATAGTTTGAGATCGTTTCCAGATCTGTATCATGTAAACGCATCATCGTTTTGACTTGACTCAAGTCAAAACTTTTTCAAAACTGCATGTAAACGTAGTAAATAACTGTTGTGCATGGTTGTGCGTTTCTCATGGCAATAAGGTCCTAATATTCTACAGAAAGGGCATTGAGTTTAATTTAGTTATAGCTTGTTCTTTATGTCGAATATATAAACGTGTTATCGTATTTTGAACTGTCCACAATTTTTAGTTCATACACTATTCGTGTAATTTATTTTGTGTTTTATTAATTAAGTTAAGTTTGCTTTAAACTATTGCTCATGTTCACATTGTATAACACTTTAAAATCAAAATTCAAGCAAACAATTATTTTAATTCTCTTGGAATGGTTTTAGGATATGATAGTGACAGTCAGTTTCAAAAGTAAGAAGATAGTAGTCTATACTAGGCCCATAGACGTATGCAAAATTCTTCAAAATAAATTTAAAACTTACGACAAATCGCAGCCTAAATTGAAAAAGGGCACTCCAAGTCCTAAGAGCTCAACTAGAAATCAAAAGTAATTGCTAGTATATGTATTTAGTCATTTAGTGTGCGATTAATCGAAACATAATATTATTGAACGATGTGGTAGCGAATCACGGTTTATCTCCATTGACTTAAACGGCCCTAATTGTTTTTCTGCGAGTGCGTGTTGTAAGTGTGTTTTTTTGTAGAAAAAGCCGGAATCTGAAACAGTTGCCTGAATTGTGAAACAGGAACGGTAATCAGTTTGAGACGTTCAGACTGTTCATAAACATCAGTAATGATCATTGCATGTAAACGTAGTAAAATAACTGATTGTGCAATAGCTTCTGGTTTCATGGTAATAAGGTCCTAATATTTACAGAAAGGGCATTGATTTAAATTTAGTTTTTGCTTGTTCTTTATGGTGAATCTATAAACGTGTTATCGTATTTGGACGTCAAGGTCCACCAAATTTTCGTTCTACACTGATTCGTGTAATTTCATTTTGTTGCTGTATTAATTAGTTAGGTTTGCTCGTTGAACTACATGCTCATGCATTCTCATTGTATAACATTTTAAATAATCAAAATTCAGCAAAAATTATTTTAACATCTCCATTCGGACATGGTTTGGGAATAGATAGGAAAGTCGTTCAAAAGTAAGAAGGATAGTAGTCATTACTAGGCCCATACGATGTAGTTGCAAAATTCTTCAAAATAAATTTAAAACTTACGACAAATCGCAGCCTAAATTGAAAAAGGGCACTCCAAGTCCTAAGAGCTCAACTAGAAATCAAAAGTAATTGCTAGTATATGCATTTTGTCATTTAGTGTGCGATTAATCGAAACATAATATTATTATTAATATTATGCATATGGTTGTAAAGTAATTCATAATTTCCTTCTCTACAACAGTCAGCTACATGTATTTGAAATTTTAGGGAAACTTTTTCTGCATCCAGTTGTCATCTGATTGATATGCAATTTTGAGTGGTTGTCAGGCAATCCAAACTAAAAAAAAAAAACAATTTATTAAGAATTTAGAATCATAGTCTTTTTTAAACGTACATCAATAGAAAAAACCTGTATATTCATGAATATACCACACATGAAAAGTTTGGTATTGATCTGATAATGGCTTCAGAAAGTGATCCAGAAAAAAATCAATGGTATTGTAGTATGGTTGTATTGAGTCAAACAAACATAACAGTCAAATATGCGAACTTCCGGTTTCAAACTGATTTCAAACTGAAACGACAGGGAAATTCTGAATTAAACCAAGCCACTTATTACACATATTGTCCTGACGGTTTAAAGTTACGTTCCCTGTACTCACTTTGTTTGTCGGTGCACGACAAACTACACTGTGACGAGTAATGCTTTTTATTACGTTACACGCTTCTGTGACCTTGAATAATTAGATACGATTAACCGTAAAAACTTTTTCACTACGAAATGTTTCTCTCACAAACAATTCATGTTTCACCGAATTACGCGGCAGAAAAATAGTTTCCTTTTCTGTGACGTCACGTGCAATCGTTTTGAAATAATTTAGTTCCACATGAAATTATAATATATTACGCATTTGAAAGATTTTATTCTACTACAGTTAATTTTTCATAAAGTGCTCCTGGTTTTAATGAATTGAAAAATATTCTATCGTTTAATGGAATATGAGCTTCGTAGAAATATTATTAATATAGCACAATATGCTCTCTTTGAATATGTTTAATAAAATAATGTATCTGAAATTATGTTTGATTGCTACTACGTTTAAATTAGTCCTTTATCCATAATGTATTACTTGAACTAAAATTGCGAATTATGTGTTTGTTTATCATTTCGTTGGCTTTATTCGCAATTACTAAGCCCAATAAGACCATGGACTTAAAATTGTAACTGCCGTTACGACTAAATGTGTGACACCATACACGGATTTGTGAACATATTTTAAATGTGTTTTAAAGATGAGCAAAGAAAAAAAATATTTTATACTATAAAGATTTGAACAAAAATTATTTCACATATTCGATTGTCTACTCCCACCACCGCCACTATATTATTAGAATGTAAAGTTGTGAAATGTGTCTCGATTTGACAGTTAGGACTCTCCATTAAAAAAATCCATCCCGATCACGCCCCCACAACTCTGACTCAAGTGTTTTTTTTTTAATTTTCCTTCGTCAATAATAAGGCGAATGGTTATAGGGATTAAGATCACTAAAACAGCTCATGTTATCTAGCACTTCCAAAATGTTTCCAAAGGAGGAGGAACTTAATTTACTAATTGGCCAAACATATTATAAAATGAAAGCATAACTCATTTGGCATTATAGGATATATTTTTCGTGTTCACTTTCGTGAACTGTTTTAGCAATATTTGATTCAAGTGGTGTTTTAATTTTGCCTAATCAAAGTAAATAAAGTACTCCGATGTTAAAAGAATATGAAGAAAGAAAATATGCAGAACCTGCTGCTATAAAAGACTACCTCACAAACATGAGTTGATAACTTCAGTTCAGCCTATAGGGTTATTATCACAGCTAGTTGTGTTTCTTTCTATGGGATAAAAATAAAATAAAATGTTTCTCTGTACCTTTTTCTAAAATCTCCGAAGCAAAAAATGGGATTTAAAACAGTTTTTAAAATCTTCATAGGTAAGAATTAATTTAAAAAATGTGGTAAACTAAAAATATCGAAAGATATTGAAGAATACGCACTTTTTTGTAACTTGATACTCAGAAAAAATACTTGAATACATTAACTATCACAAAGAAACTTAACTATCAACATTTATTGCTTGGCTAGCACTAACCGTCGGATGTAATAATTGCAGTGCGATACTAAAATATTATACTTATTTTAATAGTTATTATATATGATGTTAAAATAGTAGCGTACATCATGAGCACCACAAGTATATAATAAATTGTAAAATGCTAATCGCTTTAGTTTTATATTGCAGGCAAACAACTATGAAATATCAATGAGAATAAACGAGCAACGTTATAGAACGGGAATTCCCGATGCCATAATCATAGACCACATATTACTGATGAACTAGAAGTGGGTTGACGAAAAACCTCGAGGACATATTTATGACGAAACAATTGTGAAATGATCCGGATCATATGTTTTGAATTATTTGAGGAGTTTATGCATGATAGTAGAGAAAGTACATGCACGTATAGCTGAGATAAGTATAAACAAGCAAAGTGCAGGAATGATTTCTCCCTCGCCTTCAGCTAACGCTGAAAGTGTGTCACGACCACTACCATGTGCTTGGCGCCCGACGTTACCGACCTTGTAATGTGTTATTGCGGTGCCCTTAGGAACCCCTAGAGGACGCTGCCTGCAGCGGGGAGCATACTGCACACGCCTCGGCGCCGACGTTACCGACCTTGAATGTGTTATTGCGGTGCCCTTAGGACCTAGGAGGACCCTCCTTGCTTAGGACGGACGCAATTATTCCAATTTTAGGGGGTGTTGGGGGTGGAATATCGCTTGCCTCTCGGCGGATTATTTTTCATATTATTATGTACCATCATGAAAAATTTCATGATGATAACTCATTAGGTGCCTTCATGGTGAATGCTGGAAATCAAGGTAAAAATAATATAAACTATTAGGGATGGGGGTTGACAAAATGTGGTTTATACTAGGAAGCTTCGCAAACGCTTTTTCTGGCGCGTTATTGGATGAGCGTAATTGTTTAAAAACGAAAAAAGCGTAAAATTGCCATTTTCATTAGAAATAATTATTCGATTACGCTCAAATTTTACGCAAATATTTAAAAAACAAATCATAAAATTAGGGTTCTGTGAAAAAATATTACAATCGGATAAAGCATGTAGATGTTATAAGTCAAAGAAATTTAAAAAATCGAAAAAAAATCGTAAAATTGTGATTTTTTATAAGAAATAATTTTTCGATTGCGCTCAAATTTCACACGAATTCATAAAATTAAGGTTCTGTGAAAAAATCAATACATTCAAATATATCATGTAGGTGTTATAAGTCAAAGAATTTTTTTAAAGTTGTAAAAAATCGCAAAATTGAGAAATAATTTTTTGATTGCACTCAAAAACGTGGCAGTTCTAAGTTCAGAGATTTCAAAGGCCTCCAGAAAATTTCATCGCAATTAAGTATCGGTTTAGCCGGAATCGTGCTAACAGACGGACAAAAATACAAAAAGAAAGAAAGAAAAAAAACATTCCGATTTTTTTTCTCCTGTGTTGTGAAATGGAATCTTCGCTTTGCTCGCTACGCTCATCCAAAAATGAGAATAGGCCGATTAAGTTAAAACACATTAATACATAATTTTAATTACTAATTTTAATAAAAATTTTGTTTTGGGTTAGAGCTATGAATTATTCCAATTTTAGGGGATGATTTAGGGGGTGTTGGTGGTGGAATATCGCTTGCCTCTCGGCGAATTATTAATTCTGTCTACCCCCATGCCAAATTTCGCGCATCCTATGTGTTAGATATGTATAAATGGTCTTGAATTTTAATGGTTTAAATGGTTAAATGGTTTTGGTTTTGGTTTTGGTTTTGAAAGCAAAAGTATATGAGTCTGAGGTACATTTCTGAGGTACATATCGCTCGACTACAGGGGAGTTCACCTGGGGCGAGGACCCAGACAAGGAGTTATGCTCCGGCCATCTCGAGCCAACACAGGGTTCTATCAAAACTCCATTTACCACCGTGCCTCGCGGATTTGGAACTCTCTCCCTACTGAAATTAAAAACTTGACTGGAGGTGAATTTAACAGGGCTATATGTAGAACTTTTAAGTAGGTTCAACATGAACCTGGAAGGATAGTTTTAGAATGTGTGCTACCGCAATTCTATTAAAAATTGTCATTATTCTTATTTCTTAACTAACACTATCAATTTAATCGTTGTATTTTTCCCCCTTATCATTTTCATTAGGTATTATTTTTATGTTATTACTCATATCAACCATATAATCATTGTATTACACATGTATCTAGGCCAAATCAGTTTCATAAATTTGTTTCTTATTACTTGACTGATATCAATTTAATGTATTTTGTTTTCATTTTATCTCATCACTTTCATCACAAGATATGCTATCTGAAATGTAAGTTTGTTAGTTTTAGTTTTGTTATATTTTAGTTTTATTTACGATGAATGTAGGACACAAATGTGTAAGGACTTCAGGTTCGCTTCCTGCATCCACTTCATATTGCTAAGCTGATACATATTATGTAACTGTTTGCCTATGAATAAAAAATAATAATAATAATAATTTAAGTGTGGTCCAAGTTTCATAGTTCTAAGATGTACCGTTTTCTTATTCCTCTCTGGCAGAATCCACCAGCCAGCCACCCACCCAGCCAGCCGGAAGGTTTTTGACTAAGTTAAGGCACTTTTTTTAACACAGAGCGCGTTATCGGATTGGGTTGATTTTTTGGTATGTCATGGACCACATATCAGGTCATATACCGAGTTTCAAGATTGTAAATCTTTCGGGACGGCGTGTGCAGATAGCTGAAAACCCCCCAACTCGGGTAGGAGTATACAGGTCGAGTTGTGCGTGCGCTTGGCTGCGGGCGAACGACCATCACCCTAGATTTTAGGACCTATATCGTGTTCTTTAAAACAAAATTATTAATTGTATTTATGCTAAAAAAAAAATACGTGCATATTTTATATATTCTTCAAAATGACAAATGACATTAAATTGCTTTATAATACAAATTACTAATCCGCTTGAATTGTTTCGGTCAACCAATCAATACGTGCACCATATAATATTATTTACTAAAACCATTGTTTGAGTTTGTCGAGAGATAAACTTGAACCGGTATCTATGTTCAGAACTATAAGATGGATTTCAGGTTGTGTTAAGTGTATTTATTCAACCAGTGAAGTGCGGAAAAACTATAGACTTAAAAAAAAAACATTATAATTAAGAGCATTCGCTACGCTACCTCAAGTTGTGAAGCGAAGCTGATGGAAACTTTAATGAAATAGTGGAAAATATAGTCATTCCCTTTTTTACTTTTTGCTTCTAAAAACTTTGCAACGTAATATTTTTTTTTACATTTTTTAGTGTGTGGTATTACGGTTTACGACCATAATGTAAGTGGAGCAAATCTGAATGTGAGTTACATGGTTTTGTGTAAGCGTGTAATAATACTTGTATCGTATCTGCAACGTATTGTATAATGTATCTGCAAATGTTTGTCCCTAATGCCTGAAAACTTTTATAAGTTTATTATAAAATAGCTACAAATCATAGTTTGAAATAATCAACCACACATTTATAGTTTGTATGCTGGTGAAGGGATATTTATATTCTGTTTCCAAAACATTAGATCGCGGTTGATACGCTGATCATGAACAGTTCAGGTGTAATCACTAATTGAAAACAAATACTTGTCTTTCCTGAATATTATTTTTAAATTCATGAGATTATCATTATCATTATCATTCTTTATTTAGCAAATAAAGCTATTTAAATACAACACATTACAATATACAAAAAATATTAATTTACAATACCAAATTTACAAATTATCAATTTGATAAATTGACATATTTAACAAATTTCAGCAAATTCACCAAAGTAACAAATTAACAAAATACGAAATAACAAAAAAATAAGAGATATGTTTAAGTTCTTTTGAATTTTAATAATGTCTTGAACAATAATATCTTTTAGTGTCACACGCTTCGGACCAGCGCCGTAATCGAATGTGCCACCGCGGACGGTCTAAAAATTAGAATGATATTATATTTTCCAATTTTCCATATTTGTGCAAAATCAACCTTGTAGTTTAGCACAGTTTGTTGAAAATGGTATACCATCTAGCCCATAATACACTTATATACTTTTAATTATTTTCTGTTCTCTTAAGATACTCCTGTGCCATGGAAAACATAGAAATAAGCAGAAAAATGTTGAGTATTATTTCTAAAATCGCCATGTTCACAGTATACTGAGTTGACCCATGTTTACGTGACAAATACAAAACGTTTTCAAGAATACAAATGATACTGATGATCATATCTTGTGACAATCTTTCAAACAGATCTCGTCAATGGAGGATCATTGATTTTTATGGTCAAATTAAACAGTAATACCTTTGAGTATGGATGGTTATATACTCAATGATAATACTATGTAGGTGTGCATTTCTTTTGGCTACATCAGTGGTGTGGTGCTGTGTCCCTGCACCTCATAAGTATTGGTAAGTGAAAATAACCCATATATTACTCCTGAAGAACCACCTACAGCGGGAGTCATCAATTTCATTATGCAGTACTCCTGAAGAACCACCACGGCATATCAAGTCTCGTCTGAAGTATCTGATTCGTTCTGAAGCGAGATTTAGTTTATGAACACGTTCTCTCTTTACGTCTTATCTTCTGTGTTAGTTACTGATCATCGACGTAGCCTATTATGCGATAAATATTTCGGTTTGTGCTTATATACGATTTCTCGGTCGTTCCTGTAATAATTTCCAGCTTTGTTAATTTTTCCGACACGTTTAATATAGGGACTCTTATTGGAGTTAATTGCAAACAAATTTCTCGTAGGAAAGCTTACTGTAGGGTTCACGTCAGTTTTGGCCGGTGTGACCATTTTTTAGACTAATTGGTTTTTACGTTCTTTTAGTTAAGAAGGAATTTTCATTAAACACAAGCGCAGCCATCACGATTCAATCTAAGCCTTCACCTATGTATGTTGGAAATCTTGGTACATCCCCGTTAGTCAGGATTGACGATGGAAGGTGTAGGTCCAGGTACCTTCCGTTTCAGAGTCCCTACCTCTGTCGGTTACCAGCGTTAGTATTATTTTAACGTTAGAACTAAAATCTATAAGCATACTATTAATGTGGTATAGTATAATACTATTATTGACTGCCCAAAACCAAATTATTTCCCTTATTTTAAATTGGTACGTCTAATTGTAGAATGAAACTAAATACAATTTAAGAACACATCATTTTTGTGTTTCATATTTTGAAAATCCAATTTTTTTTCTTGGATGGTTGAGATCCAAAAGTATAATTAATAATAATTGTGATATAGCTGCAAATTCATAGCGTGATAACAACACCTTCCGTAGGTATATAAAATTGCACAACTTTTGTAAAAACAAACAATGATTTTAAATTTTAAAAATGCTTTATTTACTTGGTAATTCCAAACACGCAACTTCTTTACAATCAATCAAATATTTAAATCAATCTCAACACGATAGGTACATCGATAATAAACCTCGTATCTCAATCTATATTACTTTGCCTTATACCATCTTTTAATGTGAATGTTTATGTTTTGATGTTAATGTATTCCAAAATAATATTTTATGACGCAGTTCACCTATGCATTTTTTTGTGCTGTTTTATTTACTTTTAAATACAAGTATCTAACCTTTAAACAATATTTTACAAGTAGGGAAAATTATTCGGAAAGTAAACATCACAACGAATATAAATTTGCAGAACTTATAAACGTGTCACTTTAGCCAAGTTTACTTGAGATGTAAGAACAAGAACACTTGAGTCCAAGCTATGCATGCGGGCCTTACATTACAACCATCAATAATGTTTCAATCAATATTTTGTTTAAACTCTGATTGTTTACTCCCGGCCTTGCACCAGTGCCGGCGAGAGTTCAGGCCTCTTCACTGTTGCAATAAACTTGCTCATGCGTTCCATAATTAAATACAGATTATCTTACTTGGTGTTTTAGACACTCCACGCAAGTTAATTAAAGCAGATTCATAAAAAGTGAGAGTAAAATAATACGTCAATTTATCCATCCGAGAACTAAATGCTTAAATGTAAACACAAATGTTGATTCCTGTAAACTAATTACATGAAAATACTTTATGTAAAATATTTCTCGTCTCTGAGCATATTTGATCACGCTTCTCAAATTATATTCTAGATTGGAAGAAACCATATCTCTGTAAGTTTAAGTTACCTACCATAATAGTTATAGTAACGTTGTCGTTAACCGTTTTAAAACCAAACTGATAAATTAAAAATTGAAAAGTTGGATATTGAACATTACGCAAAAAATTAATTTTTATTGTATCATTAGTTGTCGAATCAGAGGACTGCAATTGAAGGTCACTAGCATTTCCCCCTCAATCCTTTTATAAACACAATCTAATTTTGATATATTTGCTATTTGTTCATCACCATACAGTTAATTGTGAGTTTGTAAATATAATAATGTAATTTTAATTTTTACTTTATTTGTATATCATATTATATTGTCTATGTAAAATGGTACTTGTGCTGTACTAGACTCTTATAAAAATAAATAAAACAGGTGAAGTCTGGATTTGTTATTTCATCTCATGCCAATCTTTACAACCAATCTTTTTTTGGGACTCAACAAGGGTCATCCATGGTAATTGAGGAATTTTGTTTAAAATAAATAGATATTATAATATTATTGACTATGTACACTGTTCCTTTTGTCCAGGATAGTTACATAATTTATATTGTTTTATACATTTTAATTTTCACGACGTCCTTATTTGAATGTACTATTTTTCTTTTATAGACCGTTACACTTGTTTACGAGACAAGTTTTAATACTTATAATAAATATTGGAATTCTGCCATTAAAGTCTACATTAGTGAAAGTATATTAAATAATATTTAACATTTTATTTCATTTTTCATTACCATTTTACTTCAATATGTTATTTTTAAGAAAATGAATTATTATCTTTCATTATTATTCCTCTTTGTTATCTGTTGTACTTGTGAAATTTAAGCCGCATTGCGTCTTGCAATAATTGCAGGTAATAAGTATAGGAATGGCTGCAGGTATTCAAACATATTATCCCGATGGTAACTCTAACTCACCGTATTCTATCCGCAGGCACATCATCGCGCCTACTCCGGTGCTAGATCAGCCCTTGATGCACTTCAGCTTCCACTATTACGTTTTACTATCGATAACATCGCAGCCACCTCCAACTAACTCCAACCACTTCCACAATGCCACTACCATGAAGCTTCACGGCGCACTCCAACTGACTTCTGTGACCCACTTCACGATCACCAGAAGAAAGTGAAAAGCCTCTCTCTCTCTCTCTCTCTCTCTCGTTACCCCTCTCTTTCTGACAATAACATGTCAAACTCACTCTCTCTACCTGATACGGTGTGCTGGGTCTGAGCACCCAAGGTCACATGAAAACACCCGTGGTTTTTAAGGATGCTGCATATGTTAATGCAACAAAAAGATCGTATCCCTAGGGGTATTTTTTTTTATAAAGTACAACCCTGTACAAAAATATGCATTTTCTTCTGAAATTTCTCGATATTGGAAGTAGTAAGCTAAATTAAATCAATGAAGAAGAAAGGATAAGACACCATTATGGACCAGGATTTCCGTATAGAACGGTCGCCGGTATATCGCTGTGCCGGAGAAATGGCAAGGAGCTAAGAGTGAAAGTCACAGTTGATTGCCGGCCTGGGGTATTCCAAGCCAGTGAACTGAGCACGTTCTTACTCATTTGGGGGAGTCCGTGGTGGCTGTTCGCTTGAAATATTATCACGCTGTGTATTCACTATTACACAACGTGTCAATGTGTGAAGTCTGACACACAAAGAGGTTTACTTTCCTTAAACGTAATCAATTTATTTTTCATAATTTTAATTGAGCAACTTCATAGATCATAGATTTCGTTCAATCGAAAGTAAAAATTTTATACTATTTCATAGAAAAATATACATTTTATTTCTCCAGAACGTGTCAACAAAATATCAAATAAATATAAAAAGCACACCTTACTTTAATATTGTGTTGCCGTCTTAATATCGAGCACCACCAGATCAATAACCCAAGTCGCAAGTTAAACATGCACAGTTATGTTTATATGGCAAGATAGTTATTATTTGAAATCGAATCATGTCTTCGTGGTTGTATAAAGTCTGTAAAGACTAAAGAGTCGAGTCTGCAGTTGTCCACAAGTTATTTCCACAGGCTCCTAGGAATCAGATTAATCTGTTCCAAGTGCGGGGAGACGTTGGCAATAGTCACCATCACTGCTGGCGATCCGCTGGTTCTCCTGATGTTGACGTTCTTGCTGCCGTGATTGTTGACGTCAACGATCTTGACGGGTATCATGGTTTCTAGTGTTGCCTCCTGGATGTCCCTATCGTTGTAGTTGTGCTGACTCTGGCTGTTGACGCGAGAGATTTGCCCCTTGACAACGGGTTGTTTGTTAATTGTATCGGGCCTCTTTCCGTACACCTCGTGTTTGGTGCCTCCTAAAGGGGCCTTGGACGGTGGCCTAACAATTGGCCTTTGCGTGTCCATTTTGAGAACATCCGAGGTTGATATTTCAACCAGTTTCTCCTTGTCAAACATACGATCATCGTCAATGGATGTTAACATAAATACATCTTTTACATCTTTGATCTTTCCAGTCTGTTCCGTCTTGATCATTTCGGGTACGTGAATTCTCTGGCCATTCACTGTAGGTCGGGTATTTTGAGGGATATCTGTGTTCTTATCGATATCGATAGGTTCACTTATTTTTAGAATTTCTTCGATATTAATAGGCTGATCTTTTGAAGGTCCCTTTTCGTCATTCGATTCAATGGGCTCTGCGATGACTTCAATATCGTCATGGATGGTTGGTAGATGGTTATTCGCCACTAGTTCGGGTTTGATAGGAATTAAAGGCTCCTCGTTCGTGTCGAGGTAGTCCTTCAAGATGTTGACGAGTGCTCCGTCAGCCGGACGGTCGGGGGTGAAGGGAGTCACCAGAGAGACGGGGCTGAAGTCCTCGGTGGTGGTGCTGACGTCGGTGGGGGCGACGGTCGTCGCGTTCACGTCGTTGTACTTGCAGCAGATGAAGTGGGCGCTGGGGGTGAAGGCGGAGCGGAGGCCGTCGCAGTGACCCTCGAGGTCGTCGGGGAGGAAGTCCTCGTCCAGGGTACAGTCCAGACCGAGGAGGCAGTAGCCCTCGCCCGATCGACACGTGTTCACGCCCATGATCACGAACAAACCTTCGAGCAGAAAGAGACAAAATGTCGTTAGTATATTGTGAGACAAAATTAAGATCAGTGTTTATTTCTAATTCCGATGAAGAAGGTCTTGGACCGATTCCTGGTATAGATATATTTTTCATTCCATCTTCTTAACATTATTTTAATTCGACAATATAACTATCTAGATGCTAATAAGTCATGAGTTGTAACAGTCATAGCAACAAGACATCGAATAAACAGTATGTGCACACATAAAAATATGCCACTCAAATCAGTAGACAACAAAAAACCAAAGTAATAAAATCTAAACACTAAAACGGATACTGCATAATAGCTAATTGGCTGATACAATTTAAACAAGCCAAAGTTCTCAATTCAAAAGGTCCACATTGTGTCTAAAGCATAAATGAATAGTGAATTTAGAGCGTTTTGTTTATTCAACCTTTCAACTGCATGTGGAGACAAAATCTATTTTTACATCACACATCAACCGATAAGCAATTTGGAATAAATGAACAAAACCATAGCTACTGAGTAGATAAACTAATTCGTCAACCGAACATTTCTGGTCCCTCTTCATCTGCTTTGACCCAATCTCGTATTGACCTCGATTCCATATTTTGTCATCGTTGACGTCGAAGTACGAAACTGAAGTTGACGACTGACTGCTCCATTAAGTGTACCGTGGCGCGGGTTACACAGTCGAAAGAGTTTTAATAGCATAAATCACGTGGACTAGCCCTTACAGTTTAAGGTCAGTGTTACAGATCAGTGCACTCTTTCTTCTCGTTCGCTTCGTTCCACTACAAGAAAGTGCATGGTGCATGGGTTCATTTTCGTTCCTCGAAAAAATTATTGCAAGTAATTACCTGCTCTAAAATATTGCCTGACTTTTTATTATCCTAAAATCTGGTGACGGTTTGGTCAAAGACCATCAAACACACCACGATAAAATACGTATAATAACTCGTTTTGTTGTTAGCACGTGATGTGATGTCAAGGCGAACATCCTTAATTAACAGTTATGCTCTATACAAACAAAGTGAAAATGTGAAATTAGCTAAGAATATCTAGCTCAGCATCAATTATACCAACTACTTAAACTTGACATAAACTTTGTTTTACTAAGAATCTATTATTTTATATTGATTAATTTTATTTCCAATTGAATAACGAATTAAATACCTAAATCTAAATAAAACTAGATTGGTTATACAATCTAAATATCACATTATTTATGGGCATAGACTTAAGTTAATGGGTCAAATTGTTTTGCAATGATTAATGCCCAATTTATTTGACAAAGATTTATTAATTGAATTTACCGAGTTAAAGAAGTCAAATTGGGGAAGTTACCCCGAAAAAAAAATGTGCCAAAACTGTTATAAGATATAACATTGCGACGGTATGTATGTCCCATGCCTTTGGCGGATTCTGGTAAGAAAAAACATTGAACAATATTATGACGTATACTCGTCCATATTTTCTGTGGTTACAAGACGTTTTATTTTTGACACTCGATTCATTCACGTACAGTCACGTTTTGTTTTATTTCGTTGTGCACATTTTTGCGTTGAATGTATATTTTTGCACAGTTTCAGGTCAGGTTTTCAAGGGGTTAATTCACATTAGTTTTACTTTTTACTAGGAAAACGCTTAAGTCCCGCCGCGTTGATGGATGAGCTTTTTTAAGTTTTTAGTACGCGTGGGATCTCTTTACTTCTTCAAGTTCCATTGCAAAATCATTTTTGTTAAATTAGGATAATTTTTATAAATAAGAAGGTACTAATTGCTATGGTTATACAAATGTCAAATATCTGAAGGCCAGAAGATTGCTTTATGAACGCATTGTAGGTGATTGTTGTCAAGTTTCTATAGTTACTTGTAAATTATTGTTTTACATCACAAAAAACTCATAATAAAACCTTTATTTGCATAAATTCTGGCTAACTTTTTCAACTTTTTCTTTCAAAACGTACTACAGCACTATAACCTCAATGTCTATGTAAAATATGAACGTTGCAGCCCCAACCGTTTGGTCAGAATCGGCCCAAAAGTCACGAAAAAAACGCGCTAAAAATCGAAAAAATTCGGAAAAGTACGATATTCATGAGAAATATTTCTTCTTCGATTGTATCCAAAAACAATACAGCTCTAAGTTCAGACATTTCAAAGGTCCCCTTCAATTTTCATCAAGATCGGATATGCCGTTTTCCCAATAGAGAGCGAACAAACAGACAAAAATACAAAAAAAAACACCCGAGCTAAATTTTTGGGGGGTCAGTGAAATTGAAGTCTTCGCTTTGCTCATCCAATGATTTAATACTAGGAAAACGCTAAAGTCCCGCCGCGTTGATGGATGAGCTTTTTTTTGCAAGTTTTTTGTTTGCATAGGACCACTTTTCTTTTCCAAGTGCTTTTTGAATGAATTGTAGGTGATTGTTGTCAAGTTTCTATTGTTACTTGATAATTGTTATTATAAACCTCAAAAAACTCATATTAAAACCTTTATTTCTATGGATTCTGGTTAACTTTTTCAACTTTTTCTTTCAAAAGGTACTACATCACCATAATCTTAATGTCCTTGTGAAATCTGAACGTTGTGGCCCCACACGTTTGGTCAGAATCGGCCCAAATGTGACAAAATACGCACTAAAATTTGAAAAACTAATATTTAAACCTTTATTTTTATAGATTCTAGCTAACTTTTTCAACTTTTTCTTTCAAAAGGTACTACATCACCATAATCTAATGTCCATGTGAAATATGAACGTTGTAGCCCACCCGTTTGGTCAGAATCGGCCCAAATGTCACGAAAATATCGCACTAAAAATCGAAAAAAATCGTAAAAGTACGATATTCATGAGAAATATTTCTTCGATTGTACCCAAAAACAATACACCTCTAAGTTCAGAGAAAACGAAGGTCCCCTCAAATTTTCATCAAGATCGCATATGCCGTTTGCCCGGTAGAGAGCGAACAAAACAGAAAAAAAACAAAAAAAAAACACCCGAGCTAAATTTTTTGTGGGGTCAGTGAAATTGAAGTCTTCGCTTCGCTCATCCAATCAATATTGTGACAAAAAAGAAACATGTTGAAAGAAATTTAAATATTTTTCCAAAACCCACATTTTTCCAACAGTCGGTCTGCAAAAAACTATAACAAAAAATACATTTTAAGGTGTAATTTATAAAAGTGTACTTATAGGTTTGTTTTAAACTATAATAATAACAAAAATAGGAATAATTTTTCCAATTGAAGTAAATTCCGAATCGGAGAAAAAGTTAGATCTGTGGTAGTTTTAAATTTGAAATATATTTGTAATCGTTTTTATGCTAATAAATACAAAAATGCACTGTTGTTAACATATTTTACGCAGAGTCGGAGTCAAACAGTTATATTATTAATATTTATGGTCATACAAGCACGTGTTTAACAACCTTGTATAACACATTCATTAGTTATTGTTTTTGAGAGTACGTTTTCACATTCACCCATTTTCATGTCCACATTTGAATTAATCTGGTTTTGCGTAACCTTTATAAAATTAATTCTAAAAACGCAAAATAATATACTTATACATACTCAATTATTTTTACTGCACTTGTATAGGCGCACATTTTCTCTTTGACAACGTGTTCTATCCAGATGTTACCAAGTATGATATTTTTTCAAAAAAGTTTGCGTTTGTATGTCTCGTTAGCATATAAATTTTAAATTTAGTTTAGTGCATAATTTATTTGCAAAAGCGTTACGAATTCAAGAAACATTTTATTGTGCCACTTGTGCCAGTAAACCGAAATGACCACGTTTCAATGTACGTTGTAAACTTTAATTTATTACTTAACAGGAAATCGTGTTTCAAAAGCTTTCTATATAAAAAAAAGGGTCATTAAAATATGTAGCATAATATTTTAAGGCGTCAAGAACATATAACAATTGTCAGATCATGGACTTATAATAGTAACTGATCCATGGTCAGATCACTGCTTCATTTGGTATTCGCTGTGTAAGTCGAGGAGTAATATGGACGAAACGAATGCTCAAACAGAAAATGAAAAAATGAAAGTAGCTGGTTTACAGAACAAGATAATATCTTATTTCTACTCTACATGGATCATTAAACAGAGCTATTTGTTCAAAACTCACGTGAAGGTTTTGTTCAGTCGTAAATGCGAATACAAGAGATCGAGTACAGCCCTCGGACATCCCTTCACAATCCTAACTCATACAGTTACCTAGTTAGACAGGGCATGCATTGCACCCTGGGCAGGTTACTCACGTGAAATTTAATTGTTTTAAACATACATGATTATCAGTTAATAGAAAAAAGGATTAAAACTAAAGGACAATATAACCATGAATCCATTTTAATGATGAATCTTAGCTGGCAACAGAACAATGAATACTTTCTCAACTTTTTCCATAAAAAGTAACAAAACATATTTTTGTTAAAGAATCCTTAGTAAGACGAGGGAGCTCAGCGACTAAAGTCTTACAACGTAAGTCGAACGGCTCTTCGTCGTGATTAATTTGTATTCTGTTTGTCTGTCCGGTCCCTTACGGCCGAACGGCCAAACAGATTGAGCTGATATTTTAAACAGACATCGGTGACCAGGTATCTAAAAACTGCTAACAAAATGAGTCAAATCCGTTGCGTCAAACACATACAAGAAATAATAAATTGAAAAATTGGCTTAAGATGTGTAGAATTTAATTTTATCACAATGGTTTTATTCTTGCATGCGTGCATGAATGCAGTGACCAATGTGTATCGAATCTTGTACGCTCAAGGTTACCCAAGATTCAGCTGGGAGATTGAGTAACCCTTGCAATCTTTACAAGTATTTCGTACTGGCTATGTTTTCCATATTGTATGCACTTCAAAATATGTTCTATACATTTTCCAGAAATAATAAATTAGTCCAGAAATAACAAAATCTCCCGACCGACCGTTGTTTGAACCCGGGTCTCCCACTCTCTGGGTTCAAGGCGCATTCTTGACTCGGAAAACGCCAAAGTAATTGTTAGACGAGTGAGCGAGTCATGTGTTGAGTACCCGGGAACATTTGCATTTCATTGATTTTGATTGATATATGAGGTATAAATGATAAGGTTTTTAGTTTAGTTGATATACGGGCAGGGCACGTCAACCGTAAGGCCATAATGCGCCACTCTAGTCTAGGCTAGGTACGAAAGATCCCATGCTGGATTCAGCTTTAGGTAGGGGGAGAAAATGGAATGTTACCGGATACTCTACACATGACTTGCTCACTCGTCTTACAAGACTTTGGAGTTTTCCTAGTTTTTAAATAACTGACATATATCTCTATTTGAATGAATGCATAAAATGAATGAACATAAATATGAATATAAATTACATATTTGAATGAAAATGTATGGATCTATATTTTGTTGATAATATCTAGTCGTTCTCAGATATACTAATCACTAACTAACTCTTAAACAATAACGTATAACGGTGACCACTGAGGTAGGGGGAGAAGATGAAGCTAGAATATCTATATACTCAGTACCTCCACCAAGATGAGTCGAACGTTTGAACAAGCGTGGTAAAGTAACGAAAAGCTTCGATCCCTATTTTGAATTCTCCCCCACCCGTGCTAGTCAATAGCCATAACGAGTAAAAGAAAAGAAATCGGTTACTGTCGGAAAGCCATGGACCATTTCGCTATATTTATGAGATGTAGAAGAATGTGAAATCATCGAGAAACACCTGCCGACAATTTCGCCAATCAATGATGCGAGCTTCATATTATTTATTAGTAGGAAGGATATCGATTATTTTCTGTTTTTTTGTGCAATGCACTAACTTTCAATTTAAGATTTGTATGAAAAAATCATAAGTTCGTTTGCGTAGAAGAAATATATTTATACAGGATGTCAACAAAATTACTATTTATCGTGTCCAATTATTCATAATGTTATTTTATTTGTGACAAGTTTACACACCGAAATACAAATGTTAATGTTTAGAGTAAAAGGTTGATAGAATAGAATATCTACGATATGTCAAATCAATCTCGAAACCATCAAAAGATGTTGTTCTGGATTACCAAATGTTTGCATGGACTTTTATAATAATATAATGGATAAATAAATAATATGTATATATAAATAAATAATAATATAATGGACTTTTAACTGTTGCATTGCTGTGTGTTTGTTACTAGGAAAACGCTAAAGTCCCGCCGCGTTGATGGATGAGCGTTTTTTGTAAGTATTTTGTATGCGTTTTGTGCGTTTGTTCGCACTTTTCCTTTGCAAGTGCTTTTTGAATGCATTGTGGGTGATTGTTGTCAAGTTTCTATTGTTACTTGTTAATTGGTATTATAAACTTCAAAAAACTCATATTAAAACCTTTATTTCTGTGGATTCTGACTAACTTTTTCAACTTTTTCTTTCAAAAGGTACTACATCCCCATAACCTTAATGTCCATGTGAAATCTGAACGTTGTAGCCCCACCCGTTTGGTCAAAATCGGCCCAAATGTGACGAAAATATCGCACTAAAAATTGAAAAACTAATATTAAAACCTTTATTTCTATGGATTCTAGCTAACTTTTTCAACTTTTTCTTTCAAAAGGTACTACATCACCATAATATTAATGTACATGTGAAATATGAACGTTGTAGCCCCACCCGTTTGGTCAGAATCGGCCCAAATGTGACGAAAATATCGCACTAAAAATCGAAAAAAGTCGTAAAAGTACGATATTCATGAGAAATATTTCTTCGATTGTACCCAAAAACAATACACCTCTAAGTTCAGAGAAAACGAAGGTCCGGTCAAATTTTCATCAAGATCGCTTATGCCGTTTGCCCGGTAGAGAGCGAACAAACAGACAGACAGACAGAAAAAAAAAAACACCCGAGCTAAATTTTTTGGGGGGTCAGTGAAATTGAAGTCTTCGCTTCCGCTCATCCAATTATAATATTATATTATTATAGTATAATTAGTTTTAGAAACAAACAAACAGACAAACGTTTTAGTTTAAACTGAGTTGCAAGTTTAGTGGAACAGTAAAAAATATTAAGTTGACAACTTTGTAAGATGAATTTCAATACTTTTAAACATTACATCTTGAACGTTATTACAGTTGAGCTAAATATTAGTTTAAAGTGTATAATGAGTACTTAAAAAAAACCTTATACTTCAAATTTTGTTTCGTTGTATACGTAAAGAATGTTTAAAGGCCTACACAATGTTTAACAGTTAATATAACTCTCGTAAATTATGGAAACATAAAATACAACTGAGATGTTCATAAGAAATCTATTTAGGCCTAATTTGTTTATAAAAATATGTTGAAGATAAAATTTCGATTTTTTGATAGTTTCCAGAACACTACATCTAAACTTCAAAATTAAATCGAATCAAGTAGTAAAAGTGACATTTTCATTCTGAATATTTATTGCAATGCAATCAAATCGGCGGCTGGCAATTTGAATGGAATCTATTAGTTTTTGGATGTGCATGTCGATCGTAGCGAGCTTATAAAAGATTAATTTTACAACCCAACAAATTATGCTCGTATGTTGTTCCTTTTGTTTTGTTGTGTTTGCTGTCTATACTGTCAAACTATTTAATAAAATGATTATATTTTCAGAGACTATGGTATTCTCTTAAGAGTCTTTTAAGTTTTGGAATGCAATTATTGAACGATATCTCATGGAAAAAGTACTTATGCGTTGTTTTTGGATGAGCGTAGCGAGCGAAGCGAAGATTCCATTTAACTACACTGGAGAAAAAAATCCGGAAAGTTTTTTTTTCTTTTTTTTCTGTATGTATTTTTGTGTGTCTGTTAACACGATTCCGGCTAAACCGATACTCCAATTGCGATGAAATTTTATGGAGGCCTTTGAAATTTCTGGACTTAGAACTGCCACGTTTTTGAGCGCAATCGAAAAGTTATTTCTCGTAAAAATAGCAATTTTACGATTTTTTTCGATTTTTTAAAAATTTCTTTGACTTATAACACCTACACGCTTTATTTGATTGTAATGATTTTTTCACAGAACCTTTATTTTATGAATTTATATATTCGTGTGAAATTTGAGCGTAATCGAAAAATTATTTGTTAAAAAAATCGCAATTTTAGGCTTTTTTCGTTTTTAAAAAATTACGCTCATCCATCAACGCGGCGGGACTTAAGCGTTTTCCTAGTTTTATTCATTGATCTGTTTGATTTGTTCAGTCTTCTGCTTTATTTTTTTTTTCAGCTTTCTGCCAGCACTGCCACCTACTGCTTATCTATGATATAAATCTACGAGTTTCTGCCAGGATTACTATTGTAAAGTCCATGGTATAATCAACTTTATATCTCGCATGCAAATGCACTTTAACCCATCGATTTGATTTCGAAATAAAAATGTTACTCATAGACGTCAAACACAAAAAAAAACTTTTTTAATTTCTGAATTGTAGTAAATAATAACACATCAAACAATCACAGACAAAAGTATCTTTCTAAGGTTTAACGTTTTCTGACTGCTCGCCAAAATCAACCAAACTTATCGTTATATACTATCAAGCACGGGTACCCAAAAATAGTGACCAAAGCTTGCTGGAATTGTTCTGAGCTTAAATAAATAATAAATAAATAAATTGTATTTTGAGTCTATCCACTCAGTTATATAACTGATTTTCAGTGGAGGACTTTAAATCAAAGCGACCAAGCCAACCCTGTAGGCCCCGACGCAATCGACGAGTGAGCGATAACCATTCATCGATATTTTTAATAGGAAATATAGCAATCAGTGGTATGGACAGTGCGAACACCCGCGAATCAACGCCAGAATCAACAAGGCCGATTCAGAACAACTCTGAATTTACTATGTGCTTCGTTGCTAGGACGGCTCCAAAGTCACCGTTTACAAACTCCTAAGACACGAACTGATGGACTTAAGTCCAAAGTTAGTTAGTTAAGTTATTCTAGCATGCAGTAATGGTGGAGGTGCCGGGCACATTTACACTTTCTAAAGGGGATATCATACATATATATGATATATACAAAATTATACGAAAACACGTAACTTTTCATTTAAATCCCGTCTAACCAAATCGAGAAAATATTTTGTTAAGAGTTGCGTAAAACATAATATGTTGGAATCACGACTTCCAGTCCATGGCACGACGACGCGCATTGCTGCTTGCTAGTGTGTGTCTTATACGTCATAATTCTACCATACTTTACTATGTATCGTATTGAGGTTTCACCACACCTGGGTCTACAATGGGCAGAGCGCTGCTGAGCCATATATGAACCACGAGCAGCAGCTGTTGTAAGACGTGGTACTTCATCTTGCGTCTTTCAGGAGGGCAACGTCTCTGCAATCTATCTGAAACATGATGCTTCATTAGAAGCGCTCGTAACTCAGTGACAAAAGCTGAACTTAGACCACTCACTGATTAATCGCGATATTTCATAGGCCCCGAGTGCTTCCTCAAGCATAACGCTGGGCTGCATATTATGATAGAGGTGCCGTAGGCTATGACATGTGGACTGCAATTAATAATTCAATCAAATCCAATGTGTGTATTTTATTACTGTAAAAATAAATTAACTTACTAAACTGAGCACTGAATTTATACTCGGTGCTTGGCATTAAATTCTTGATTGAGAAAACTGCAGCAATACATTCCTGAAATTACTCTAGGTGTTCGCATAGCAATAATTGTTAAAATCTTTGGAGCTTAAAGGCTGCCAATATGTAGTATGAACTGCTATTATCAGCTGAATGCTTGTTAGGAGAGTTCAGGAAGAGGAGATTCTAATAGAAATAATAAGTTAGCCAAAGTAAAATGAAGAACATAGGTAAACAATATGTTGAGGATGCGAGAATCTAAAACTAAAAGTTAGGAGTGCCTCGCAAGCCTTCGCAAGTACACTAACTAAATACGAGGGTAAACGCTATGAAATTGTTCTTGTTCGGGGTTTCCAAGACATTTTATTTTCATAATTTGTATTTATTTGTAAACGGTGAGATTGAAAAATGTGATCGAGACAACTCACTATCGCAACAGCGCTTCTGTTATTATTGTAATTATTATAAACCCAGTATAAATTAATTTCGTTGGTTTCATTATAGTCGTTAGTAACCAAAACTTAATCAACGTGGTTTGTCAAATACTAAAATCCAGAGTTCAAATTAATTGTTGAAGTATATTTTACATATTTATTTATAGTATAAGCCACGTGACCGGCTTGGAATCAATCCCTAACTGTAAGACTTCAAGCAACGGTTGGTTGGTTGGTAAAGGTAACTGAAACAAAAAAGATTCGATATGATATAATGAGATATGACATAGACCGCAGAACGGAGATAAAAAAGTGTGCTGGTAATGAGATTATAAAAGTACACCTTGTTCTTGTGGTGGTTATGTGAAGTCAAGCCAACAGATCACACAATCCACCTCGCGATATAATGCCGAATCTAGAGGCAGTACAGAATAATATCACTATAATGTGTGTTTATACTTCAAACAAGCACAGGTATGGGAGTACCGGTATACATAAAAAGGGAGCTTAGCTACTCAAAAATAGATCGTCGAAGGACACAATAATTACATAAAACGTTTCTTTCCAGCGTTGCCGTTCTTGGTGGAGGTGCCGAATATAAATAAGGACACAAAAATAAAAATACGATCTGTTCCAGCATTCAGTATCGTTTATGGTAAAGGTACCAAATATTAATACTTCAAATTTGGTTCAGTTAGCCCTGCGCTCTGACCCCGAGGGTCACCAAAATCATTGTCAATGGTCATATCAACACATGCAAACAATAATTATGCATGCCAATCGAAGGCCATGTTTGGTTATTATCGTGAGAGGTGACTCACGAACATCCGGAAGGACGGACAGAAAAGTGCGTGCATGTCGGGAAGCTTTGCTCCCTTATAATTTTATAAATATCGAATCTGTGATCAAACTTTCCAAATGGTTTAATATGGAGGGGATGCAACACCAATTTAATAGTGTTGAAAGGTCTAGTTCCCGGTATTTGATTTGAGTTTTCAAATATTAAATTTCATGTTGACGATTGCAAATGCTAATCACTTGTCAACACTTTTTGCCATACTTTTATAATCAATTTTGTATTAACTACGTGATTTGTTTGTAGAAATGCCAGCTGTACGTTACGCATGTATTTCTCGGTGTGACTCTCTTCAGGGTTTTCGGGTAGCTAGAAACGAGTGACCTACGCCGATTGGACTTGATCATTCCCAGCATTCTCTTGTGACAGAGCCAAACCTTTAAAAACCTTTCAGTCAGAACTGCCGGTGGCTGGTATCGAACCACTGACGCACGGAATCAGAGTCCGGCGTCCAAGTGACGTGTGTCCTCTGTCGGTATTACGTGCGTCTTCTGTCGGTACTATACGTGCGTCCTCTGTCGGTATTACGTGCGTCTTCTGTCGGTACTACGTGCGTCCTCTGTCGGTACTACGTGCTACTTCGGTCCGTCTGTTAAAACTACGTGCTAGCTCTGTCCATCTGTCGGTACTACGTGAATCGAATGCAGAGAGCGAGCGACACAATTTATAAGTATTTGAACTAGATTCTCTCTGTTCGCGCCGTTTGAGTCGTGCGTTTACCAGCATCCTGATTTGTATTGAACTTCTTCGCTAGCCTATTTTCTCCACACGAAAACAATTGGTTGTTTCGATACTGGTCGAATTTTTTTTCAAATATTAATTGTAACATGCCAAAATATTATTGTTAGTTGTCTTTGAGAATTAATAATTAATTATGATTCTAAAATATAATTAACTGTTTGTAATAATATTTTCTGTAACGAATACAAAATCCAATGATAAAAGTGTCATGTAAAGATTATGCCATTAAAGCTAGGGTAAAATTTGAAATCCTTTATATCCAAATAATCATGATAATACATTTTTATTAGATAAAATGTGTAGCGCTCAGATTGTGCAATAGCGGTTAATTTTGGTAATTCGTATCTTTAATTATTTTTTAATGTGTGTTTTAGTGAGCATTAACAATAACTGTAGAATGGTAATCTGCCATGATAGTGGTTGAATGCAGCCTTGCAGGGTGATCCACCACTGAGACTGGCTTGTCTACTCACCTGTCTGCTTCAACGCGCATGCACACCTCTCAGACGACTGGCTGCTTGTTGTCGGGAGGTGGAGGTGCCAGCGCTCTGTGTCGTTGCTCCGCGATTCTGGGCTGAGTGCAGTGGCCGGACCAAGCCGGGGGCCGTCGCCTTGGGCGCCACGACGCGCTGACCAATAACAGACTACATGCGAGACTTTTTTCTTCTATATAAGAAATGCGAAAAAAAAGAAAAGAAAAAATGGCGAGGTTTAAAAATGTCTTCCACCTAACCACATTATAATGGGTGTGATATTATGTAATTATCACATCAAACGAAGGTCAAGATCTGGTTCGTCACTTACTTTGTAACTAAATAAATGTAAATGGATGTAGCCTCAAATATGATCGTGACAAAACTAACGATAAGTTTAGAATAATATGGACCAACTATACACTTTGATGTAGATAAACTCAAAATCACAGGCAACTTTATAATGATTCTTTTCTCACAATTTCTTAGCAATATCTCGATTAATCAATTTGTATGTGTACCGTTATCACGTTCAGTTAATGTATCAATGCTTATCGGGGTATCACCCATAATTCATAAATATGTAGAATCGTCAAAGGGATTGACTATTTTTTCCATCTTTGGCTTTGATTTTACCCCACAAAATATTTTGGGGGCAGGGCTACCGGCAAACGACCAACGAGTCGGCAGTGCTAACCAAAATCGAGAATTGAAAATTATAAGAAAGCATATTTTTATTTGTGTATTTTAATTATACTCGGCACCTCCAGTAATAAAATAATAATAAATATTAATAAATTCGTATTTTTAGTCTATAGACCCATCTCATTGATTCACAATAACTGATTTTAAGTGAGAGGATTTTATGTTTGTGTTCACCAATGATCATGAAAATTTACATAATTTGTGATATGAAGAGAGAGGTGGTACTTTAAATTATTGTTTCTTAGTCAGTGATAATTTTTTGTTTTAGTAATAAAATAAGAATGTTCTTATCACGTAGACCATCGAGTCTTAGCACCAGCCTTGCCAACCACTAAAACAAAATGTGTTGATATTAGTATGCAGTCCATTCAGTTACCATAATGTATCAGTTTTAAATACCACTACCTAAAACACTTACTTAAATGGTCGAGTATCTTAAACTTAAGTGCATATAAATTATTATAAAACTTGTAGTTACTACTCGGGCAATTTTCATCCACTTACCAGTTCAGCAAGTGTTGTTTTAGTTATTATTAGCTGGAACAATTACGTAAGAGTAATCGTAACGGGAAGAGGACCGAAAATACGTAAGTTGACCTGCAAAGATGTCACCGTTACCGCAGCCTCCCGCCGGAGAGACAGAGGCAGCTTCGTCTCTTGGCACGAGACCTCACACACGACGACAATATGCCCGCACTGTATCGGTCCACTCACTGACAACACAAGCGCCAGCTTTGGGTTCAAGTCTCATATTATGCACATGTGGATGTTAGATGCCATTGATGTAAACGTTGAATAAGTGATTTTTTTATGTATTAAGAAAAGTTTTTGAATTATGCTCATGTCACACAAAACCAACAATAACAACCGAAAAAACAACAAGTACACAACACAACAACTTTGAGTTAACCATTTTAAAAATATTGCCAACAGAATCCTTAGTAATACCGGCACTCAAACTTCTAGCGAGTAGCACATGGTCTAATAGTTTATTATTATTTTGGAGGATTGCAGTGCGAAAAATAATAATAAGGCGGTTTACGGCACATTGCGCAGCGTTTTTTAAAATACTCTAATTGTTATTACTCCTGTCACCATTATTAACGCGGAGCAATGTCCCGAAAACTGTTTAATATTATTTTTTATTGTATTTTCTGGTAGTTCTAGTGCAGTAGTTTTCATTAGTTTGATAATCTGCTTACAAAACTATTATTAAACCCACGTTGTGTTAAGATACGTAGGTGTTTAGATGGAAAATACATAATATACGTAATATCGTCAACATCCATCCAGCCATGTCTATTTCCAAAATTAAAGTTGGGTATAGCGGGTAGGAGTGGGAGGGTTTCATCACACTTCATCACCCCCGGGTCTATCGATCTCCCCTATTGCCATGGCTGACGCTTCATCCGGCCATATTGTACCTTTAATTATTTTTTACTTTCCTTTTTACTTTCCTTTTCCCAGTTGTCGCAATTTAACATTTTAAAATATCATGTACCGTTAATATTAATATAATATTGATCAAATATAATTAGTTGTTTAATAAAAAACCAAGACTCTTAGACCGGGAGGATATAAATAAACACTCACACACGGATAATAATTTTCGGAAGCGAAAATTTACGCACTTTTTGGTAAGTGTTTTATTTCTGACCGTGGTTATTGTTCGTGTGTTTGTGTTTATTTATAATAAGTTGTATTAAACATAGTGTTTAAAATAGTTATCTGGGAAAAGTTTGAAACGCGGGATACTTGTATATACACATAAACCTATCATTCATAATAATTATTTATCGCAATTGTTGTAACATTATATCCATCAGATAATTATTAATATATTATGTATATGCAATTTTTGTGTGGGTAAATAGATGTGTCGAGTAATGGTGCATCACACAAACATAGTCTGTTGGTCTACCCAATGTTAAACTTATCACAACTTGAACCTAAGGTTAAACATTGAAAACGGTATATAAGTTGTTTGAACAAAAAGCAGTCTATTTGTACGAGCTAATTCAGGCCGGGTCATACAAAAAGTTGTGTCGAATGTTGTGTTGGAAGAATACAAATTGATCTGATCTCAAACAAAATGTTAAAGCCAGACGAAAGAAGAATGAGACATTATAAAAATGCATGGCAATATATCAGGAATAAGCTAAACTATTTGTTTCGAACACTAAATTAGATGGTAATGATTTTGGATTTCATAACAAAGCTAATTTAGGCACTCATATAAAATACACTTTCGTAGGAATCCTCGGTTGATAAAAATTGATATAAACGTATTTTATTGAACGATTTCAAAAATGAAAATGTTATGAACTGTTAGTTTTCAACACGAATACGGCGTTGTTGTTGAAGAAGAAGAAGAAGAAGAAGAAGAAGAAGACGAAGAAGAAGAAGAAGAAGAAGAAGAAGAAGAAGAAGAAGAAGAAGAAGAAGAAGAAGAAGAAGAAGAAGAAGAAGAAGAAGTCTCTTCTAAGATATGATTCAGTCCCTGGTAAAATAGAATTTGCAACAATTGATTTAAATGTAATAGTTCGTGCATGGTCTATTTTCCCTAGCTTTACAAGGATGTTTTTAAGATACATGGCAGTGTAAGTTTATGTATTAAGAGTGCGTAAATGTAGAAGGGTACTGGAGCTTGGCCCATCTTTTAGAGCGATCTCAATTCTTTTAAGTGATTTAGGCTTGGCTGTTTTAAGATTTTGTATGTGTGGGTAACCTACAACGATGACATTTTACAAAAAAACATTCCTTGAACGCCATGAACATATCATTCCTCTCCTTGAATTACTTCATTCTCCGAGTCTACATTGAGATGAAATTAGTTCCCAGAAATCTAATTTGGTACCATAGAACGAGACTCTGAACTGAATATCATAGCAGTTGTTCTATTCTCGTTCGTTTCGACATTCTAGTTTTTAAGTCTCCTGGACACGATTGTATTTTTGCAGGTCATTTGGCGACATTTTGACCTCGACGCGGGTAATTGACCGTATTAGTCTAAGCATGCTATGAATAAACTCACTGTCAATTAAACCAGTTCTGTTATAATTAAACATGAATGTCGTACATCATCATGGTCAGTTCGTGTTTATCCGACAATCTTCGGCGCGAATTGGTAAGTTCTTTTTTCCACTTGTGAACGGTAGTATTGAATGAAGTTGTTATAATTACAAGCCGGAGGACAAGCAAGTCGTTCGACATGGGTGGCTAACACAGTATGGGTAAATGTGAGTACCCCTCCCTCTTCAATTCCCCGGCTCCACAACAATAAAATAAGACGAAAAAACTCGTTTTTTATGGACTTGCGTATTTGAATATTAATTAAACTTAATATGACATCTTGCCGAGACGTATCATAGATCCACAGAGTTATAAATAATACACTTTCAATGTTTACAAGAATATCCTGTAGGCCAATCAAATTTCTTCTATGTATAATTATAGGCCAATTGCGCAAAATTAAATTATATGACTAAAATAGATTTTGTTATATCATACGTGGCGAATCATCCGACACATCTCGACCTTCTAACATTTAGTCCTAGGGACTTACTTCAACAGCTATACATACAACTATTACAGTAATTTTAATTCAAACGCAGAATAAATTACAATTCAACTAAGGATTATTTCGATTTGCTGGCATACGGCATCATACACATTCTAATACACGTTTAACTGACGTTACTACCCATTACTTTATTGTAACAGTCAACAGATATTAGTATTATGCTATGAATTCATTGTATTGCAAGTGTAAAAACAGATTCAAGTTTAAAACAGGATTAATGACACGAAGATAAGAGATGATAAGGTTGGTGGAGGTGCCGGGTCCCGATACTTCCTGTCACTGCTATCATCATAGAAGCAATGGGTTGGTGGAGGTGCCGGGTCCCGATACTTCCTGTCACTG
The DNA here is from genome assembly GCA_024449915.1 of Sweltsa coloradensis. Classification (NCBI taxonomy): domain Eukaryota; kingdom Metazoa; phylum Arthropoda; class Insecta; order Plecoptera; family Chloroperlidae; genus Sweltsa; species Sweltsa coloradensis. The sequence continues at coordinate 203,809 of JAMZAV010001077.1, forward strand.
CCATCATCATAGAAGCAATGGGTTGGTGGAGGTGCCGGGTCCCGATACTTCCTGTCACTGCTATCATCATAGAAGCAATGGATTGGTGGAGGTGCCGGGTCCCGATATTTCCCGCCATCATCATAGAAGCAATGGATTGGTGGAGGTGCCGGGTCCCGATACTTCCTGTCAAGTTAATCCGTTTACAGTTGACGAATTTGGAGTTCCTCAAAGGGACAAAAGACCAGATTTGTTCACACCTCTTGACAAGATCATCTTTCTCTGGTCACCGGGAAATAGTCTCGGAGATCCCCAGTGATTGACATATCTATTATAATGAATAGCAAACCCGTCGCCAAATCACTTAGTTTTTGGTTCCCATTATTGCGCTACATTGGTTTGTCAAAGAGGCTCACAATGAAACTTCAACCAGGCAACATTGACGACGGTCAGCGAAGACTTAATTTTAAATTGCAACCTTCGTAATTGGTTATAACAAGTGGCTTACATGTTCCCGCTGTGTCGGCGAAAAAGCCGAAATTCGTCAAATGTAAGCAATGGATTGGTGGAGGTGCCGGGTACCGATACTTCCTGTCACTGCCATCAATGACCTCTTATTCCAGTCGCGTTGATGTGTTGATCGTTTTGAAACTTTTTTTTCCATCTTTTTATTGCTGTTGCGTTTCGTCTCCGTTAGCATGTGTTACATGTTTATCTTATAACAGCATGCAGTTGAATGCAATTAAACGGAAAACTACTAAAGTTCTTTTTCAGCTTTTCAAAATTTTATCTTGTTGGATTTTCGGCTAGTATAAGCACGTTGTTGCCACTTAAACGTGGACGTATCTTCAATAGGCCCTTCACCAACATCGACAATATTAGCATGTTTATAATTCCTCAGTATTCCAGACATTACCGACACGCGCCTCACATTGCCATGTGCGAAGTTGCAGGTGGCGAGGTTATATATCGCTCTGAAATAATATCTTGGAATCTACCATAATTTATAGCATATTCATATTATGCAATTTCAAAGGTTTCAAAGGTTCCCCGACAGTTTCATCCAGATCAACGTAGTCGTTTTTTTATTTGTATTTTTAAATTTAAAAATCGCTAAAGCCTGTTTTTGAAAGATATTTTTTTTCAATTGAAGGCTACTTATATTTGTAGAATATCAATTTGAAGGTTTAAAAGCTTTCCTGTAATTTAATTTCAAGATGATCGGATGTTCCATCTATCGTGTACAGAGCAAAGAATCAGTAATACAAATGTTCCCAAAAAATATATAATTAAAACCGTAAAGTACGATATTCATGAGAAATGTTTCTTAGATTGTACCAAGAAACGTGGCAGAGAAATACAGGGATTTCGAAAATCGAATCGTGAATAATTGGATGAGCGTAGCGAGCTAAGCGAAGATTTCATTCCACTACACTGGAGAAAAAAAATCCGGAATGTTTTTCTTTCATATTTTTTTCTGTTTGTATTATTGTGTGTGTTAACAAGATTCCGGCTAAACCGATACTCCAATTGCAATGAAATTTTATTGAGGACTTCGAATCTCATGAACTTAGAACTGCCACGTTTTTGAGCGCAATCGAAAAATTATTTTCATTAAAATCGCGATTTTTACGTTTTTTTTTCTATTTTTACAAATTCTTCGACTTATAACACCTACTTGCTTTATCCGATTGTAATTATTTTTTCACAGAAGCTTTATTTATGAATTGAATTATTCGTGTGACATTTGAGGTAATCGAAAAATTATTTTTCATAAAAATCGCAATTTTATGATTTGTTTCGATTTTTTAAATTTCTTCTACGAATAACACCTACATGCTTTATCCGATTGTAATTATTTTTCACAGCACCTTAATTTTATGAATTTATATATTCGTATGAAATTTGAGGGTAATCGAAAAATAATTTCTCATGGAAATCACAATTTTACGCTTTTTCCGTTAAAAAAATACGCTCATCCAACAACGCGCCTGAAAAAGCATTTGCGAAGCTTCCTGGTATTTAAAAACTGTAAAATTGTTGCAAAAATCATCATTATTTTGCACGGTCAACACAAGCTAATGAGGCTCGGCCTGTCACTCACGTACATAGAGGTACCATATAGCCACAGCATGGTA